>ML780633.1:43800-53880 GCA_009831015.1 Picea engelmannii
CGAAGTTGGAGGACCCTCATATGTCATCTAGAAGCCCCAAAAGGTCAAAGTAATCAAAGTGGTTTAAGAGATTTTAAAAGGTAAATAATAAAGTGAAGTGATGAGTGTATTATAATTCAAAGTGAATACAAAATAAATAGTTTCAATAATAAATTTATGGATAAATTAGAAGTCGATCCAACCCTAAAATAAGGAAAGTGGGCCAAGTGACCTAGAAGATGTTTTTAAGGAAGCTACTTGGAGAGTATAAATAAGAGGCAAGGCTCTCTCATTTGAATTACACTTAAGAATATTGAATATATATAGGTGTATGAGGTAACCAAATGATATCTAACCCGAAATTCAGAGGAAAGTGAAGAAAAGAAGGCCAAAATGCAAGGAAGGATAAATTGTTTTGATGGTGCTTTCTAAGGTATGTTATTTACAGGTCATCTCACCATTTTCGCTATAACCGATTTTCTATAATGATTCAGATCCTGAAATTTCTATGAAAATGACAAAACATATCCAAGTATCTGTGGCAAACAATTTAGCTTGCGGGTCGTTGTATTTTGGGAGTTACACTATGTGGAAAATAGGGTTTGTGGCCAGTCCTGAAACTAGTGAAAATCAGGTGTTTCGAGTAAAAACATCATAACTTCTTCATAATAGATCCAAATTCAGTGAGATCTAATGTGTTGGTTAGGGTATAGTATGTAGTATGCGTTTGAACAGATTCATATCAATTCATCAAATATTTTTTGTGGGGCACGCTCTACAAGGTCACTCTCTAGAATAAGCCAAAATTCAGCAAGGTATGCCATTTTTGCTATAACTCCTGTTCTGAGAGGTTCCAAGTAGTGAAACTTGGAGTAATTTCATAAAACAAACTGAAGAAAATTGCGTATCAGTTTCATATCTGTATACATTACAAGTTCAAAGTTATGATTACTTCAAGTTAGGGTTGTTGACTAATCCAAAACTAGGCATGTGAGACTAAAGAAAAGTTTGATGAAAATGTTAGTCTCTTGTTTTTAAAGTTAAGGAAGGTTTGCAGGAATGTGATCATATACACCAGGTCTATTATAGAGCTACAAATCAGATTTGGATGATGAAGTTGATGAGGTATTTCAGTTGTGGTACATGTTGAGTACATGGTTGAGACAAGTAGTTGATGAGTTGGCGCACATACATGAGGTGTATAGTTGATGACGCTGGTACATATTGATGATTCATAGTTGATGAGTAGTTGACACATGATTGGTACATACTTTGAACATGGTTGGATGCACTTGTTTATGGTACATATTGATTACAGGTTGGTGCATGGTTGATGCACTTGTTTATGGTACATGTTGATTACAGGTTGAGGTACAGGTTGATGCATGGTTGATGCATGGTTCAGATTTATTGGTATAGTTTATAGTGGTATATCTCACATTGATAGTGTGATAGTGGTTCCATCATTATACTTCTACTTCAAGGTGGCAGGACGAGGCAAGGAAAGGTGGTTGTAGCCACCTTCCGGTTGTAGCCGGAGAACATTGGGGGTTGTAGCCTCCTTCTGGTTGTAGCCAGAGAATTGGGGAGTTGGAGATTCCCTCAGGTTGTAGCCTAAGAAACTAGGGGGTTGGAGCCTCCTTCCAGTTGTAGCTGGAAAACAAAGGAAATTGGTGCTTCCAATGAATGTAATTCTTCAAGACATATAAGAAAAAGCATTTCGTGGTTTTCTCCCGATTTGGGTTTCCACGTAAAACACTGGTGTATTGTGTATGTGTTTAATTGTTTATTTCTTACTACTCATTATTGGATAATAATTCTACATTGATATAACATTTGAAGAAAAAGGATTATAATTACGCTATTACTAATTCACCCCCCCCTCTCAGTAATCCAACATGGCCTTCCTAAACCATTTCCAATTACCTGTGAGATATGACACTGGCACAGAATTGCTGACCAATTTCGCACAGACAAAAGAGGACAATATATCTGATCACATCTGAGAATGGAGATGCCAAAAGACTCTAATTAAGGTGCCAGTCCCACCATCATTCCTACTCGATTGGTCCCACAGTTATCCAAAGACGTCGCGATATCAGGAGTGTTTTCCGAAGAGGACGCCATCATGAGAGATCAACAGCTTGAGCTCATCTATTCTCAGTCCAGTTTATTATATGAGATATTGCTAGATGTGGCATACTCAATACTTGATAAAACTAGACAGAGAGCTGGACCACATGCTGATGGTATTGTTGGTTCAGCAAAAACAAAACTCGCTGAGCAATTGACGAAGCAATTGCAACAATAGTCTATACAACACACAACGGCCAACCAAACTACTGTTTTGGCTGCTCCCCCTACTAAAACATCGGATGTACACACAGTGCAATCGACAAATCCAAAGGCCACCCAACAGCCTGAAGGAAAGAAAAAACAACGAAAGAAGGGTAAGGGGGATAAGAAACCCACTGATAATGCTAGTGAGGGAAACACTAAGAAACATAAGGCGAGGTATCTGTGCAACCTGTGTGCGGAAGACCACCCGACCCACCTATGTCCTCGGCTTGTAGAGGCCCAAAATTTTGTGACACAACAAAAACCTGTTGTGTTAACCAATCCATTTCAGCATCGGAAAAATCTAACCCAAGCCTCTACAAGCATGAAATGGGGCAGTCAAGGACCCTCTCTGTCTTCGAACAATCCCACATCCGTGAATGTATATATGATGAAGGGTGATGCTTTTCTATCGACTAGATCACATGACTACAATAAACAAAGCACTTCTGAGAAGGGAAAAGAAGTTGAACTCCCATCTCTTCCTCTACAGATTGAGAAGACTTTGGGTGAAACAATGACACACATCCCAAAAGGCGCATTCAAAAAAGCTTCTCACAACCCAAACACAAGGGCCACCCATAAATATTCTGTGGTGGAGGATTTGTCTCAAACCCCTTGTGTGATGTCCGCTTTGGAGGTCCTCCAAAGCTGCCCTTCCCAGAGGAAAACTTTGTTAATCACTTTAGGATCTACCGAGACTTGTAATCCGGGTACCATCATGTTGGATACAATCAACTTAAAACCTCCTCTGCCTTACCACGTAGCATTTTAGATAGTAGTGGCCCACCCCACGAAAATGTTTACTCGAAATATTTTCCGCACGGTGGTTGATGAGGGTGCCTCGACATGCATTATGTCGTTGGCATGTTGGAAGGCCATTTGCCAGCCAATTTTGTCTCCGTCGCCTACTCTTCTCACTTCTTTCAATGGTCATTCATTCTGACCACATGGTATCATTCCCTCTTTCCCCGTGAAGTTGGGAGGGAAGACTATGTGCGTCGAGGTAGAAGTAGTTGACGCATCCCTCGACTACAATCTCTTGTTAGGAAGGAGTTTGACTTATTCTATGCAAGCAGTGGTTGCTACAGTTTTCCAGGTCTTGTTATTTCCACATGAGGATCGGATTGTGACCATTGATCAATTTTCTTTCTCCAGACCTGACCCTTCATTGGGGGTGTCCGCGGTCTTGATGATTGATAATCCTCAACTAGGCATAGTTAACGTAGGGGTTGGTTTGTGCCCATATTTGATGGGTATCTTCAATTACCCACCCCCTCAAGGCGATGTCAAGTTAATATCCGACCACCATAAGGTTGTGATTTTCCAAGTTTCGTCGTTTGGCACAACTTACTTTACCAATCCGTTGATACTTCCTTCCCCATCAGCCACGATGGAATGGACAGGGCACCTGGGCATTTCCACGCCCTTGTCCGTAGCTGAAGTAGCGTACTCTTTAGTCTAGCAAACTTTATCCAACCCAGATCCAACTCCTGCACAAGAGTTAGATCTGCCTCTAAAGCCTATTTGGGCTCAAGGTTCTCTCACTGACACCAATTCGTTAGACTTAGTATTTCCCTCTGATGAAGCAGTAATTGAAGCAATGACTAGTCTGGACAAACCCTGGGATGATCTTCATCACAGATCATACTTCCTCCCAGAGTTAAGCAAAATCGAGGCTGGATAATTCACCTTGACTATGACTAGAGATAGGTCTTGTTCTATTAATCCCTTTGCTACACATGAGGTCTATGTTGAGGGAAATATGGCAACCATCGTTGAAACCATAGTGATTCTTCTTGTAAAGATAAGGTTAATGAATTTATGCTTATGGACAAAGAGAATTATGATAACAAAGGCATAGGAAGTGATGTAAATGATGAATAAGTTGTGGTTGACTTGGAAGGAGAACTAATCATTTCCCTATAAGAAATTGCTAGACTCAGATTTAAGAAGAAAAAGAAAAAACAATTGCTGATACAGTTCAAGAAAGAGAGTAAAAAACCCGATGAAGACTTTGCCCTACTAAAAGTGGAATTAGAAGAGGCAAAGAAAATAGAGGACATTTTGAATAGTAGTTATCAGAGAAGAAGGAAAGATGTGAAGCCTTGGAAGAAGAGGTAGTAAAAACTAGGAAAGAGATGGAGAAGTTTAAATAATTATATCTCCAAAATATTCCAAGCATTAAAGCCTCAGCAGAACTAAATGACATTTTTAGAAAACAGATATCTCCTCTGTTGAAGACTGGTTTAGGCTATGTAAGTGGTTCAAGAAACAAAGAGCCAATAAAGATGATCAAGTTCTAAGTCAACAGACAATCAGACCATGTGAGTACTCTGCCACCAAAAAATAATAAAGACAAGATGATCCCTGATAAAAAACAAAGATATCAGAATATGGAGCAACAAATTCCAAGAAGAAGGCCATTCTTCAGGTACCAAAATTTCTTCCATGGTTACTATTTTTACTGCTCTAATTTTGGTCATAAGATTGCAAATTTTCAAATTAAGTTTATAGACATGCAACTAAGGAGATCAAGAAATAAGCAATCTTTGCAACATAGAACTAAACAACCAATGAGTAGACAAAGTTGCACCAATCACTTTGACATATTGACCAATGAGCTCGAATTCTATAACTGTCATAACTTCAGGCACAAAGCTACAAACTGCCATCTGAATAATTACAAAGCAGATCCAAGGAAAAAATCCTTATCCAAAAATGTCAGCACATGGAAAAAGAAATATAGTGAAAAATGTGGTCTAGTAATTTCAGCTCAAAAACAAAAAGACCCCTGGTATATAGACAATGGATGTTCCAAGCACATGACGGGAGACAAGGATAATTTTTTGTCTATAATTGAAAGAAAAACAAGAAATGTGACATTTGTAAATGATGAACCAGGTAAAATCAAGGGTAAAGGGATGGTAAGTTTGAGTAATGGTAAAGGAAAAGCCCAGGATGTTCTTTTTATATATGGGATGAAACATAATTTGCTCAGTGTAATTCAAATGTGTGATAGAGGATGTGAAGTGGTGTTCACTTCCAAATATTGTAAGATAAAGTCTGTAAACTCAACGAAAGTGGTGGCTAAAGGCATAAGGATAGATAATAATGTATATGTGTTGAAAGAAGATAGATAAGAGTTTCATCTAAGAAAACATGATCAAATCTGGTTATGGCATAGGAGTCTTGGACATCTAAACTTTGACCACTTAATCAAGCTCAAAAATCTTGAGGCAGTAAAAGATCTTCCAAGAATATCAAAGACAAAAGATTCTGTGTGTAAACCCTGCCAAGTAGGAAAGCTAACCAAGACACAGTTTAAATCCAAGAGCTCTACTTCAACAGAGAAACCACTCCAATTAGTTCATATGGATTTATGTGGACCATCAAAATAGGAAGGCACAGGGAAGGAAAACTACTCTGTGATGATCATTGATGATTACTCCAGACTCACTTGGGTTTCTTTTCTCAAAGAAAAAGCTGAAGCATTTGAGAAATTTAAAATATTTAAGGATTTAACTGAGAATCAAGAAGGTAACAGATTAAAGGTTGTAAGATCATATAGAGGAGGATAATTTATGTCAAGTGATTTCAAGGAATTCTGTGATGAACATGGGATCAAAAGAGAATACACAATCCCAAGAACTCCATAGAAAAATGGAGTAGTTGAGAGGAAAAACAGAACAGTTCAGTAAATGGCTAGGTCAATGATGAATCAGAAGAACATTGGTCAAACCTATTGGGTAGAAGCAATACACACAACAATCCATATTATTAACAAAGATCACCTCAGAACACACAGTGACAAGACACCTTATGAACTGTACGTGGTATGGAAGACCTGCTTCAATCAAACACTTCAAAGTCTTTGGGAGTAATTGTTACATAAAGAATAATAATGAAAACCTTGGAAAGTATGATGACAAGGCTGATGAAGGCATGTTCTCAGGGTATGCTACAAACAATAAAGGATACATATGCTATAATAAGAGGCTGCATAAATTGGTTGATTGTATTGACATAAAAGTTGATGAAGGAGTCCCAGTAAGAGAGGTGAGTAATATTGAATAAAACACAAAGGATATAGTTGAAGTTGAATATGAACATGTCTAGGAATCATAAAAAGAAGACTCTGAGTAAGATGAAGATACAAAAACTGAGGAAGACTCAAATCAACAGACAACATCAAATCCTTCCTCCAGAATTACTCAAAATAATAATCCTGCAAGTCAGATAATTGGTGAGAAAGACAAAGGTGTACAAACCAGGAGAAGGATAATCAAAGACACCAAAAAATCACATATAGCCTTCATATCCATGGTGGAACCCAAGAACTTTAATGAAGCCAATGAAGATGTAAATTGGTTAAAATCAATGAATGAGGAAATGGATCAGATTGAGAAGAACAATACTTGGGAGCTTGTTCCTAGACCTGCAGATAAGAATGTAATTATCTCTGTTAGCACAGGAATTTGTAGTAGCATTTAAATAACCTCTACAGACATATACGGGCTTCTAACCTATCAACTCAAGGTTCTTGATTAGTCTCATCATATAGAAGAGAAGAGACATTCCATAGCACCATGGCACTGCGGATTTGTCTATATAGCATGGTTTACCATTTTACTACCTAAAATGCTACCAAATATGTTAAGAAATGTAATTATGGCACTATGAATTCCATAGGTTGTTACCAAATCCATTTTCATGTCGGATGCTACCAAATTTGTCATATTCAAGTGAAGGTGCTGCGAATTATATAGGAGGGTGCTACCAAAATTCGCTAATGAAATTATGGAAGAGACTAAATTCTACACAGAGACACACCAATATGACACTACCAAAATTCGCTACCGAAATTCTGGCAGAGACCAAATTGTGCAGAGTTATTTTGCAAGGACGTTTCTGGCAGTTTTGAGTGACTAACTTAAAACTTGGACTATGAACAAATGGGAAGGAATTTTTGAAACATGGAGGAGGTTGTTTTTCATCACATACCAAATAACAAAACCTCTCTCAGGTTTTCAAAATGTGCTATGTTTAGAGAGATATTTGACATAGAAGTGGTGCTACAGAATGTGTTGCTGAAACTCTATTTTAAGATTGTTGAACTGGCATTTTTGACCAGTTGACTTCCAGAAGGATTTTCGAGTGAAATAAGATGAGTTTTAAAAATAAAAAGGATTTTATTTTCAAGCACAGACTCAAGAAAATTAACCTATTTCACTTTTCACACAGGTGTCACGGATTGGGAGATTCAAAGGAATCTTTGAGCCCAATTTTTTCAGTTTTCATGATTTCCTATTTGAGACATGTTTTTGTGACACATATTGCGGCCATATAGAGATGATTTTAACAAAACTGAGAGTTTATCTTCATAACGAGCTTATCTACAAAAACCGTTCTCATGTTTTACACAAATGTTATGGTTTGAGAATTACAAGTGGAGTTTTGAAGCCTATTGTTCATAATTTTGCCTCCTAAAAAGAAGGAAATTAGTTAAAACGTGTCATTTTCTATTTGTAGTTGTTTCTATTTTGGGAAAGGGGTTGGAGTTCGAATGGGTGATATGGAAAGGAACTATAGGGATATATATTCATTGTACAATAAGGTAAAGGGGTTGGAGTTCGAATGGGTGAGCTGGAAAGGACCTATAGGGATATATATTCATTGTACAAGAAGGTAAAGGGGTTGGACTCTTGGCTAGAGGAGCCATTTTCTATTGTTCCTGGGTGTTAAGACTCTTAATTTCATTTTACAGTTCAATGCAGAAGTTATCTCCTTCGGGAGTTTGAGATTCATCATAGTGTTATGTTTGGCTTGTAAATTTCCTATGTTATATTCATTACTATTTATTGTTAATATATTTCTAGTATTTGAATGAGAGGAAATGTTTGGAATTCATTCTATTTTAATGCTCCATTCATATAACAAATGCTTATTGTGTTGTTTGTAAATCACTGGTTCATAATTCATTCTTTCTTAGTGCTCTGTTATAGTAGTTTACCTCTATTTATGTTCTTCTGAAGCTGCAATAAGAAATCATCCATGGGTATATGCTCTTACTGTTGTGGACTTCCCCCTCTTTTCAAACTCTCATTTCATAAACTCTCAAATGTTGAACATAGTGCTTACTTTGCGTCAAACCTTCATAAAGAAACCAACTAGCCATTGACTGTTAAGGCATTGAAATTTCGAGTTTTGACTCCATTGACCAATGATACCTTTTCCTTGCTTATCCTACCAAATTTCATAAAAATAAACTTGTTCTTATCAGAAATCTAACCTTTTGAATGTTATTGTTGAATATATTTTGAGTCTTAGAGCCTTTTGGTCCTTGAGAGAGCTCTCTCTGATTGCATAGGTCATAAATATAGTCCAAAGTGGTTGAAATGGTTACCTCGTGGTTTCCTTGATACAACCCAAGGAAAATACCGAGTGATAACATCTTGGCGCCGTTGTTGGGGAATAATGCAATGAAGGTTTCATCTTCCCTGGGAGAAACGACAAAGACTAGAGTTGATTGTTGAACGTGAACAACAATCATATACAAGAAGGTTGTGTACCTTTCACCTGGCGACTCCAATCATGCTCCAATAATATTTGCAGACTCCATTGGAGGACGAGCCCACATGAAATAAATATGGAAGGAATGTATGAAACAATAAAGTACTTAAGTTGGATTTTCCCTTAGAAGATACTCTTTTGTTTTGTCAACATTATATTGTTATTTCCTGAGTTTTTCAAAAGTTTTTTCCTTCATTTGATTTATCTGCTGCCTTTAAATGAAGGCCATGATTCCACCTTTGTTTATTCCTCTTTACAAAGTGTACATATACCTTCACCTTCTCATTCTTCTTCTCATCATATAGTTGTTGGAAGATTGGTTGTTGTCATTGATGTCAACCCTAGTCATGGGTTTTGGACCGCAAGATTGATGAAGGTATTTGGACTTGAAGGAAAATGCACATGCAGATACAACACCCATGGATGGATAGTATACATCATGTTGTTTCTGGTGGTATGTGGCACATCACGTGGATCCTCAAGGTTGAGGACAAATGAACTTTTGAATATGACAAAGTGAATTGAAGAAGGAAGTACATGTAGGCCCTGAAGATAATTAAAGAAAAGAATTACAAAATAAGAAAGTGTTAGGTCAGCCCTAATGTTAAAAGGAAGTGACATAAATGGTATAAATAAACATAATTATGCATTCATTTGATACAAGTCGAATTTAAGAGGAAATAAGAAGTAAAAGAAGGCTGGATTTCAAGGGAGGATAAAGTGTTCTAAGGAATGTTATTTTCAGGTCATCTTACCATTTTTTCTATAACTTTTTTTATAGAACGATTCAGATGGTGAAATATCTATAGTATTGAGAAGACATATCAAGGTACCTCTGGTAAAAATTCCATCTCTTTATTCGCTATAATTATCAAGATACACTCCGTGGAAGATAGGGTTTGTGACCAGTCCTGAAGCTAATCAATAAACAGGTGTTTCGGGTAAAACAGTCATAATTTCTTCATAAATAATCCAAATGAAGTGGGACCACTTCCATTGGAATGAGTACATACTTTAGTTTATTTTGTGTAAGTTTCAGCATCGGATATTAAATATTGAGCGCGGGGCATGCTGTACAAGTTGGGTCTTCTGAATAGACCAGAATTGAATAAAGTCTACCATTCTTTCTATAACCTCTTTTTGGGGAGGATTCAAGGAGTGAAAATTGGAGGAGTTTCAGAGAATACATTG
>ML780633.1:55543-92414 GCA_009831015.1 Picea engelmannii
AAGAATGTAAAGAAGAAGATGAATGGTACATAGACAGTGGATGTTCTTCACACATGACCGGGGATCAAGACAAATTCATCATCTTGAAGAGAAAGGGTGGCAATGTTGCATTTGGAGATGACTCATCTGCCAAAATACTTGGACAAGGTGTAGTAGATCTTGGAAGAAAAAATGTAAAAGAAAAGAATGTTCTATTGGTTGAAGACTTGAATCATAATCTACTCAGTGATAGTAAAATGTGTGATCAAGGATACACTCTTACATTTGAATCCTGAAAATGTAAAATCAGAGAAAATAACTCAGGAAGATTGGTTGTAACTGAAAAAAGAAGAAAAAACAACATATACATCCTAGACATGAAGAAGAGAGAGAATACAAAATCCACACAAAATGATTCCAAGGAAGAAAAAGTCCCAAAGACCAAAAATAAGGATGAAGTATTATTGAGTGCTACATGTTTAGGGGGAGCAGACCCAAAGAAGAAGGTTACCTTTTGCCATTAAACTCAGGGGGAGAAGACATACCATTTTCCATTGAAGTCAAAGGGGAAGATAAATTGGGATCATGATTATAGGGGGAGCATGAGTGTTTCCATCAATGACAAAGGGAGAGATTGTTGGAAGATTGGTTGTTTTCATTGATGTCAACCCCAGTCATGCGTTTTGGACCGCAAGATTGATGAAGGTATTTGGACATGAAGGAAAATACACATGCAGATACAACACCCATGGATGGATAGTATACATCATGTTGTTTCTGTTCATATGTGGCACGTCACGTGGATCCTCATGGTTGAGGAGAAATGAATTTTTGAAGATGACAAAGTGAATTGAAGAAGGAAGTACATGTAGGCCCTGAAGATAATTAAAGAAAAGAATTACAAAATAAGAAAGTGTCAGGTCAGCCCTAATGTTAAAATGAAGTGACATAAATGGTATAAATAAATATAATTATATATTCATTTGATACAAGTCGAATTTAAGAGGAAATAAGAAGTAAAAGAAGGCCGAATTTCAAGGGAGGATGAAGTCTTTTGGTTATGTGTTCTAAGGAATGTTATTTTCAGGTCATCTTACCATTTTTTCTATAACATTTTTTATATAATGATTTAGATGGTGAAATCACTATGGTATTGAGAAGACATATCTAGCTACCTCTGGTAAAAATTTCATCTCTTGATTCGCTATAATTATGGAGATACACTTTGTGGAAGATAGGGTTTGTGACCAGTCCTGAAGCTAGTCAATAAATAGGTGTTCTAGGTAAAATAGTCATAACTTCTTCATATAGAATCCCAATGAAGTGGGACCACTTCCATTGGAAAGGGTATAGACTTTAGTTTCTTGTGTGTGAGTTTCAGAATTGGATGTTAAATATTGAGTGCGGGGCATGCTGTACAAGTTGGGTCTTCTAAATAGACCAGAATTGAATAAAGTATACCATTCTTTCTATAACCTCTTTTTGGGGAGGATTCAAGTGAAAATTGGAGGAGTTTTAGAGAATAAATTGAATAATATTATCTACAAGATCTGATTACTCCAAGAATTGAATAATTGCAGAAATTGAAGAAGTCTCGGGAAGCATTATCAGGTTCTATGTGATAATTGGTTGATGGTGATGATTTAATGTAAAGTTTTATTATCTCTCACATATTATTGAGTGGAAGTAAGGGGAAAGGATGGAGAGTTCAAATATCTCTTGATATTGGAGGATTGTATCTTTCTCTTGGAGGTTTATCCCTCCCTCTACATTTGTAAGTTGTAGCTACCTTTGGAAGTCATTACTTCCCTTGAACAAAAACTATAGATTATTTATCATATATTGTGCATGGTGTATTGTGGTGTATTGGTGTAACTCTTATACTATTGTTCATTGTTCATTGGATATAGTTGAATGGTTTAAGTATAAGTTGAAAAAGGTTTTAAATTGTACTTGATACTGATTCACCCCGCTCTCAGTATCAACAATAGTTGTTGATCATGACCAAGACACTTCATATGAACTACATGACAACCTAGAACGGTCTTGTCGATTTTATGTATCCAAAACTGATATACTACCTTCTCCTTCACTTAACGATGTCCCTTCTAATTTACAAGAAAGATATAAACCCTTGATATTTCCATCTATCCTTCATGATTTCCCTTCAAAGCACTATAAGCAACTCCCTGCATTTGATGGTACAATTGAAAATTTCTCAGCCAAAAATCATACACAATCCTTTGAACATTTATTAGACCTTTTTGAGATTGAGTATGAGGATGTCACTCTAAGAGCCTTTTCCCAATCCTTACAAGGAAAGGTCAAATTATGGTTTACGAATCTGTCGCCTCATTCAATTAGCTCATGGGATGAAATGGGGGAGGCCTTCCTTAGGTTTTGGAGTGAGAAGAAGCCCTTGAATCTACTTCTTTCAGAGTTTTATTCAATTAAGAAACACGAGGATGAGACTATGTCAAGTTTCAATAGGAGGTTTTCCAGTTTTTACTATGAATTTCCTAAAACAATCCAACCTCCTGAAGGCGCTGTAAAACTATATTATGCAACAACTCTCCCTTCCAATTTTTTTCTTTTTCTATGAGAAAGGAGGTCTTCCACATTACAATTAAAATCTTTAACTTTTTCTTTCGAGTTCATTTTTAATCTTGAAAGATCCATGACTAATACTTCCAGAGGTTTTCCATCTCCGAATTTTTCCAAAAAGCATGACTCAAACTTTTCCCAAGATACTATGGTATGAGGCTGTTGGGCGAAGTACCAAGTGGATGAATTACCCTCAAAGGTGTAAGGGAACAACCTACAGATGACATCTTCGTGTTCAACATTACGGAGTCTGATGGCTAACATAAATTTTTTGATATGATCTTCAGCTATCTGTTTTGAATCGGGATCAAACTTAGGCAACCATTTCTCCAGGTGCTTAGGTAAATGATGTTGGTCTCCAGGTACAACTACAGCATCTTGGTCCAACCATGGTCTAGCAGGGTTGTTCTAATTTTCCATTGGGGAATTGGGTGTGGAAGGCTGAGAAGGTGGATTACCTTCGTCAGAAGAGGAATCTCCTCCAGAAGAGGAAGGAGATGAGAGAGGTGGTGAAGGAGGTATCTCAGATCCTCCTGCAGCAGGATTTGTGTTTGGATCTGTGGGATTCACAGTGAGGTCTATGCCACCTAACTGTTCTCTAATATCAGAGAAGTCTAAAGGTTGACCCCACGAGCGGTTTGGTCACCTAAGACTTGCTAAGGCACTATGTATTCTGATAAGAGATTGACGAATGATCTCTTGAGGATCACCACCTGTAGGATTAGGGGTTGCTGGCTCAATTGTGATCTGTGGATCTTCGGTTGAAGTAGTTGTTGTTTGAGGGGGGATATTATCTTGTGAACGACTTCTAGTCACTATGGGAGTGCGATTAGGTGGGGGAGGATTCTTGCGACCACCTCGTGCCATTAATTAAGTTCAGGCCCTCCTTCTAGCGCCATTTGTTGATGGGCAAAATCGACCATCCGTCAACTGGGAGAGTGGAACCGGTTTGGGGTTGTCTAAATAACCCAAGCCGTTTGGAATGGACCACCCTGACGAGTTTAACGGCTCCGTTGGCCGCTCCAAGGTATTCTATGAAAACCAAAGAGAGAATTGATCTGAGCTAAGTAATCTAACTAAAGTAAATAAAACAAACTAAACTATAACTGAATACAAGAAACTAATTAAAATAAAGGAAACTAGAAACTAATAAAACAAAGAAAAGGAACTAATATACTAAATATAAACTATTCTAACTATTCTATCTGCAAACTACTAATTACTAACATAATAAATCAAATCAACTATCTAGTTATCAGCTGCTATATTACTTATTCACAAATGTACACTATAAACAATCTACAGATTTGATTAAAACCTGCAAAATTCATGTATTTTCTGCCCTAAGACAGTCAAAGGATCTCTTTTTGATTTTTTATATTTTATGAAAAATAAATAAACATTACTGAAATTAAACAATCTAATATACTTATTGAAATTAAACAATCTAATATAAATCTAATTAAACTTAAATCTAAATTAAACTATTTAATGAAAACAGTAAACAACAAACTAATTGACCTGCAAACGCTCCAAGTCTGCCCTGTGTATGATGTCTTCTAAGCTGATCGGAGGAAGAAATTCGCACCGTTTAGCCCTTAATCTTTTCATAAACAATCTGCTATGCTGCTTCTTGAAGTATTGTACAGGACAAACAAGACATAAAAGAAAATCATAACAATCTTATGATTATAAATTCCTGCAATAAGGGAAACCTGTTATGCAAAAATTTATATATAACAACTCAATTCATGAAGAAGATAAACTTGTCATTCACAAACTGAATTAACAATTGTTATGTCTTTTATCTATTTGGAAGAAACAAGATATGAATAACAGTAATAAAATTATATCATTTGCATTTGATTTAGATAGCTAAAGTAGTCATAAACCATAAGCAAAGTGATATACAAAACTTGAAACAAAATGTTGATATATTGAGAAGCTAAAGTTGTGGCAAAACATCAATTCTGCTCCAGTCTGTATCAGAATTCCATATCCTTGTTCTCTCACGAATGAGGATGTCCATTATTACAAAAATCATAAGTATATATAGGTCTCTTCACAAGGTAAAACTTCCTTGTGGATAATATCAAATAATTTTACATAATTTGGAAAAAATCCCAAAATCAACTAAACTAAGAAAATAAAATGCAAGTGAAATCTGTAAAACATCCCCTAACTGCTCATCATATCTACTGCCAATTCAAATTTACCTGCAATAGAACACAAATATACAATTAGAAAGATATTTCATCAAGAAAACAATAAAAAATTGATCCCACAGACTTAGCTACAAAATCTTCTGATTCTGTAGCTAGTCAAAAATAGCAAACAGGACCAGATATCAATCAAATAAAATCAAATCCAATTATCTTTTAATAATCATCAAAAACGAATTACTAGTGATTCAATTGAAATTATCATTCAAATTAAACAATATCAAAATAAATGCAATCAAAACAGAGTAAAGAATGTTATGTTTTCAGTTACCATAAAACATGGTCAAATCTCAACAAGCCTGTTTTATATCAAACAAAATTTAAGCAATGGATCAAATTATATGAGATACGATGTAATCGTAATCAATTAAACCATAATCAAACAGAATCATAATCATATAAGATATGATTTGCCACATTATATTGAACACAAAAATAGATTTGTTACAGCTGTAAAAACATAAAGTTCATGTCGTTTCAATCAACAACAAAGATCAATAGGCTATAGAGATTATGCATAAGATTCATTCTGTTGTAATCAAATTCCAATATGGAAAGTTGTTACGATATATTGAAAACATGTGCAACAGTATTGACCAAAAATCGACATAGATTTTGATTGTTGGGTATTACATAGCTAAGATCTAACGACAACAGTGATAACCATAAGCTGGGCAACAATCAAATAAAATCGGGTTTGAGTCAGACATAGAACAACTCATCATCCTGGGCATGATCATATCCATTTTACAAATCCATTCGTAACTGAATATCCATTGTTATTCCAATTCAAAAGAGAACAGAGTCGATTGGCCACAACAAATTGACTGGCCAGGACTTGCATGACTGTTACGATTTGCCTTATTGCACGATATAAATAAAACCCTTTTTTTAAACATGATCCAAACCAAATCCAAGCTGGTCAAAGTTATATTCAAATAAAACCGTAAAATATAATCATCGTTACATATGTGTATCATAACCAATGCAGATCGCAACATAGATCATGTTCCAAGATTTGAAATGCAAAACAGCTTGCCTATAATAGATGCAACAGAACATTCAATTGCAACCGATTTAAAACAATCGAATCCAAATTAGAATCAAAATCAAATCTAATTAAAACTTTAATGATAACAAAATTCGATTTACCAAAACGAAATTATATACAGCAATGCATGCTTATGTGACAGAGCAGGTCAAAGATGTACACAGAGTTTACAAATATGTCATATAAATGGGTGAAAGTTATACCAGCAAGGTTGTTGAGGCTATGCCAGTTTTGAATTGACGATTGTCGTAGCCAACTCGACATTCCTAAACAGGATTGAACCTGTTGTTCACTACTTCTTGTTAGTGGGTTGCAGCTTGGCATTCTGACTGGTGAGCTTAGCCACATGGTCTTCCAGAGCATGGATTCTGGATTGCAACATAGGCACATCTAGGTAGTATCTTTCCAACCATAAACCACACTGATCGCATGGTGGAACAATTGGTTGAGAAGAAAAGGGTTTCAATGAGTCACCGAGGGTTCCATGAGGTATTTCAATGCCAGGAAAAATGGGATCATCCCGCAAACAAGGTGGTAGGTTTTTGACAAAATCATACGAAGGTTTGTCACACAGACCTTCTGAGTAGGGATACTCATCTGCGAGAAAATGTTCAATCTCCGAGTCGGAATCTTCGCTGACCATGATAGGCTCAGGATTAACAAGAAATTTGGGTTTATTTCTTGCCATGCAAGAGATTAACCGGGCGTTTTTCTTGCCTTTAGCATTTGCATTAGGTTTAGCTTTAGGATTTTTGGCTGCAGGTTTAGCAATTTCGACCTGTTTGGTCACAGACATGGGCAAGTCGGGTATAGGTTTGGGTAGCAAAACATTGTAAGGCACAGGAGGGGTATGCTTGCTTTCGCTCACCATAGTTTTATCAACCTGTGGTGAACTTGAGTCTTCAAAGTTATTATGACTAAGAAAATCACTCCAACAGTCATGACGTAACCCCAACTCATAAACCATAATCATTTTAATCAACCCCAAATGGAAGAGGCTAGTATCGGCCTGGCTACGTTTGTACCTTTTATCCATCTTAAACAAACTTCTATGAAATTAGTGGGGCATGTTAAGCTCGTAGCCTATAAAAACCATCAATAGACGAAGGTGATACAAGAAAATGAACCCATGCCTGCCCTCGCAAGTAATGAATTGCTTGATTATCATTAGCAGGTCATGCCAGCGTCGTTTTAACATATTTGCAGGCAATCCTTTGTCACAGGAGTCCACCATTCGAGATTGGAAGATCAATGTCCAGGGGACATCTGCCACTTTACAATTTTTCAACCACTTCTGTCCCATAGCAGGCAGACTAGTAGCCGAGCTAAGAAATTGTTCATTAATTTCCAGTTGCACATCCCCAACCTTGGCTCGGCAGCCATCGAATGATAATGCAAATTTCCGAGCCACACTAGGGTTATAACCATAAAATTTCCTTATGAACGGGAGCCATCAGAATTTCTCCAGGTCGCTATAAGCACCATCGAACATCAACAATGCTTGGCAACCATTGGGCTCGGCCCTTACGACTGGAGCCATGGCTTCTGTGCATAGTAGGGTTTGAATTGAGAAATACAATACACAGGGTCGAAAATGGTTACGGCTAACAGCTGCAATGCTCAAAGGGGAATGGATTAATTGTATGCGTGCGAAGGTGGTGGGATTACCACCGCCATGCAAGATAATAATGGCATAATACAGTGTTGTTCCATCCACCATAATATCGTTTAAACCATATGAATCAGCCAACCAGTCAATTTGGGCGGTGGATCATTGTATTAACTTTCCATACCATATACTATATCAATGCGCCATTGCATAACTCAAACAATACACCAAAACCCATAAAACAATCATATGCCAAGAAATGATCCAAATCATAAAATCAAAACCCAAAGTCAAATGTTTATCCGATCGTGATTTCATAACTTCAACCTTTGCCATTCAACATGAAATCAAAACTCATATATTGATCATGCGCTTATAACATATAATCAAAGTTTCATAAAACATTATGACAAATGATTTTACAAAATTGACAAGTCAAAGGTTTATGAAAATAAGGATCGCATCACATAAAACTAGATCAAACATGATCCTTATGAAATCAAATATAACCCATAACTTAATATGCTCAAAGTCTCATTAATCAAAATGCGCAATCAAAGTAAGAGTATATAAATGGACATAGTTTGAAAGAAAACCACTCCAGCCACTTAATAGCAAACCAAGGTAAGTGCCTTTCGGAATATCAATGAGAATATGATGAAAGTCCAAACAATGATGGAGGAGTTTTCACACTTTCAGTTGTGAAAACTGAATCGAAATCAAATTGCAATTGTCGCAAGAAATGAAACAAATGTCTAGTTGCAACATGCGATGATGATTTGTCGTTTAGGAGACAATATGTGTAGGCATCTTTTTAGGGCAATGAAAAAAAAAATGAATTGGCTGCCAACATATAGGTAACTCCCCTTTTTTCCTTGTTTATGGCAGATAAGCCATTCTGCCACCTCACATTCTTCTTCCTTCACTTCAATTGTCACAAAAAGTCCAAGAAGAAGATTGTCCTCCTTTAGAAAGCCGTATTAACGCTTTGATGAAGTTGGAAGAGGTAAGAACTCAAGCTAAGCATAAGTTAGATCAACATCAACAATTGATTAAAAGATGGTTCGATTCTAATTCTGCTTCTGATAGGAATTTTGAAATAGGTGATCTCGTCTTGAAGTGGGACAAACCACACGAAGGAAAGGGTGAGCACACCAAGTTTCAAAACTTATGGCTTGGGCCATTTTTGGTTGCTAAAAAGTTGGGTCCTAGTTCCTTTCGATTACAAAATCTTGAAGGGAAGCTTGACACCTACCCGGTGAATGGCCAAGCCCTGAAAAGATACTTTGCTTGATAACTACCCTTGTATATTATGTAAATATTTCTTTTTTTTACACCTTTCGTTTTCTTTCTGTTTTGGTTTTGATTTGAATTGATCATTTTTTTGTGTTTTTTGAAAAATACGCATACCTATGCACTGAGCCATTCAGACAAAGACCATAGAAAAATTTCTTCACTAAAATAACTTCTGAAAGATTGTGCGAACATCAGTGATATATTTTTGAAAATGATATTTATGTTAGAAAATTTTGTTGTTTGAAAGAAGTTTATTGATTTCAATCTCTGAGCAAAGTTTGTCATGATCATCTATTATCTTTTTACGCTATCCATTTTCCATAAAGGAATGACTCAAAAGATATCTCCCTGTCATAGGAAGTTGTTTTTATAAATAAAACATCTCTGGAGATGAATAAAGGACAGTGCTAAAAATTCTGATGAGGTCTGAAAAATATGTTAAATATCAAGATTATCAGCGTCACCCCGCTCAGCTATATATTTACAAAAAGAAAACAAAATAAAAATATTAATAAGAGCTGTGGAAAGTGCTTGTAAACCCGCCAGGATACTGAACAGGTCCGCTGGAAGTGGGTAAATGCATGCATGGCGCCAAGACAACTTCGTCGGGGTACTGAACAGGCCTGCTGGCAGTGAAGCAATGTCGGGTACACGAAAATCTGTGAAAAATATAAGAAACCTCTTTAATGTCCTTTATTCTGATCTAGAACTTCTTGACAGGATACAAATGTCAGAGTGGGTTAAATGGCAACCCTGTCGAGACTATGGATGCCTGCTGGAAGCAGTGGCCATGCCAATAGTATTGAAGATTTTATCATTAATATCATGACTTGCTGATCTTAAGACTGTTATTAGTTTTCATCTTTTAAAACATTGCTGGAAAAGATGGTAAATGATGATGTTTGTACAATTTTCTGGTTGTTGTTTTTGAGTTGAAATTTTCTTTGCTGTTCTAATATGAATTTATTTCTTTTGACAGAGATAACTGCTTCTACCAGTGTGTCGCCATTGTTGGCATCCAATTCAATTTTTTCCATTGCCCTATAAGCTGCCTACACCTACGTCTTCTGAACTTCAAATTGTCGTCCCATTTTGCAAATAAACGATATTTTCATTTCTTGCGACACTTGCAAATTGGTCTCCATTTAGTTTTCACGACTGTAAGCGTGAAAACTCCTTCATCGTTCTTTGAACTATCATGATCTTTTATTGATATTTTGAATGGTACTTACCTTTGGATTATCATTAAGTGGCTAAAAGATTTTCGAACTGTGCCTATTTGCCTATTCTTACTTCGATTGCGCAACTTGATTTTTATTTAATTGGTAAGGCATTGAGCATGAAAAATTATGTTTTTTTTAAACTTCCCTAGTCATTGAATTACATAGGGGTCATGGTTTATTTATTTTTATATATATGATGTGATCCTTATTGTTATAGCTCTTGGCTTGTCGATTTTATGAAATTGATTGTCACAATGTTTTAAAAACCTTTGATTAAACATTTATGCAATGGCGCGTTGGTTAAACATTTGGGTTTGATTTAACATTGAATATTCATGGTTTGAAATATGGTAAATGGCGCGTTGGCATATTATTCATCATTTGATTTTTGGGTTGGCTGAATAGTATGGTTTGAACTATGTTATGATTGTTTCAACAGAGGGTTAATTCAGCGGTTGTACTTTGCCATTACTATTTTGCATGGCAGTAAGTGATTCCACCACCCTCGCATGCGCACATTAATGCTTCCCCTTTGATCGTTCATAGTGGTTAGACCAAATGACTCTGCTCCTGTATGCTGGTGTTTTCAAACCAAACCCTTACCATGTGCCCGCACCATGGCTCCCGTCGTGAGGGATAAACCGAATGGTAGCTAGGCTCTGTTGATGTTCGACAGTGCCCGTGGTGACCTCGAGGACAATGGGTGGCTCCCGTTCATACAGAAATTTGAAGGTTTTAACCTCTGCGTGGTTAGGCAATTCGCCATGACCTTTGATGGCTGTCGAGCCAAGGTCGGCGATGTTCAATTGCAAATTGACGAGCAATTTATCAGTCTTTCTATGGGTTTGCCTACCACTGGACAACGATGGTCCAAGAATTGCAAAGTGGAAGAGGTCCCTTGGACACTACTCTTCCAGTCGCGTAAGGTTGGCTCCTGTGACAAAGGTTTACCTGTGACCATGCTTAAATAGTGCCGACATGACTTATTGATGATCATTAAACAATTTATCACCTGCGAAGGATGGTATGGTTTTGTTTTCTTACACCACCTTCGTTTGCTTATGGTTTTTATGGGTTTTGAGCTCAATATGCCGTATTATTTGCATAGAAGCCTGTTTAAGATGTCTAAGAAGTACAAAAGGAACCAGGCTGACAACATCCTTTTTCATTATGGGATAGTTAAAATGTTTGTTGTTTATCATTTGGGGTTACACCAAGACTGTTGGAACGATTTCCTTGCACGCAATGGTTTTGAGGATTCAAATCCTCCACAGGTTGACAAACCTGTGGTGACCGAGAACAAAGCTATACCCCTGGTACCCTACAGTACTCTGTTACCTAAACCCTTACCCGACTCACCTATTGACCTTCCCCACTCTGTGACCAAGGATGTCAAATCTGTTAAGCCTGTGGGAAAGAAGCCTAAAGCCCAACCTACTGCAAACGCCAAAGGCAAAAAGAATGCCCGTTTAATCTCTCGAATGGCAAGGAATAAGCTGAAACCTCCTGTTGACCTAAACCCTATTGTGTTGAGTGAGGATTCTGACTCGGAAGTGGAGCATTTTTTGGCAAGTGAATACCCCTATTCGGAAGGTTTGTGTGCCAAACCCTCATATGACTTCATGTCAAACCTACCACCTTGTTTGCAAAATGACCCTAACTACCCAGGCATTAAGATGCCTTGTGAAACCCTCGGTCATTCATCTAAACCCTCTCCTTCTCTGTCGAAGCCTATAGTGCCACCCTGTGATCAATGCGGCTCATGGTTAGAGAGATATTATCTTGATGTGTCGATGCTACAGTCAAAGATTAAATCTTTGGAGGACCAGGTTACATTGCTTACCCGTCAAAAGGCTGAGCTACAGACCACTTATAAGAGACAAAGAACGATAGGCTCCATTTTGTTTAAAAATGTGGAATCGGCCACGGCTGTGGTGAATTCTAAGCTGGCATAATTCGATAGCCTCGTCACACAGGTATGTGTAATATCAATCATTTTTGTAAATAGTATGAGTTTATATCACGATTCAAGTTTGGCTTGAATAACTCTGTTAAGTATTGATTGGTTTCGTTACATTGTATACTTAGCCTTGCTTTGACTGAATGGAATTCCATTTCCCAGTTTAGTTTCGATTAGATTTTAATCGATCCGATTTGATTTGATATGGATTTGAGTTGTTTGATTTAGCCAAAATGAATGCTCTGCTGTCGATTGAATTCGTTTGATAGACACGAGCTGTTTCTCATATTTTGATTCTAAACAGAATCACATTTCATTTTGATTTCGTTATGATGTATATGCTATGATTGGTAACAATTGTGATATGGTTAACTATTACGGTTTTATGTCCATATGGTTTTCGAACAACTCAAATACAGTTTGGATTGTTTTTAAAATGATTCTGTATAAATTCACCCAAATCGTGAATGGATTCAATTCGTAACGGTTATGTGAAAACCAACCGGTTAATTTGTTTTGGTTTTCTGTTAAAACGACCCTGTTATCGGTTGGATTTGTAATGAATATTCAGTTACAAGTTGATTTGTAAAACGATATTGGATTCACTATTATTCTATATTCAACTCAGTCACGATTTGTTTCGATTATTGCCCAGTTTACGATTATCATTTCTGTCGATTTGATGATGGTTCTGATCACTATTAATTGATCATGTCTGTTGACTGTATAACTCTCAGCGATCGAAATCTATGGCGAATTTTGGTTGATGCTGTTATATTTACCCATGATTGTAACAGTCTTTCCATCTTTGTATTTAATTAAAACAACATGAATCTTATGCTACATTATTATATCTATAACGAATGGATTCTGGTTGTGTTGGATTAGATCATATCACACATGATATGACTCACTATGGATTTCATTTGATATGAAATAGTCTTGTTGTTGTTTGACCCGATTTTATGGTAAAATGAAACAGAGTATTCTCACCCCTGTTTCGATTAAATCACTTTTGATTATGTTTTATATTGAATAATAAAATCATATGAATCATTAGTGATTCATTTTTAATGTTTATTGAAAGAAAATTGGATTTGATTCTTTTAAAAAGATTTGATTTGATTTCTATCTGATCATGTATGCTATTTTAGACTAGCTACAGAATCAAATGATTCTGTAGCTAAGTCTGTAGAATCAAATTTTTATTGTTTTTCTAATGAAATATCTTTCTAACTTGATATGTTTGGTATATTGTAGATAAATTTGAAATTACAGTGGATTTGATGAGCAGTTAAGGGATATTTCAAAGATTTCACTTGCATTTTAGTTTCCTAGTTTAGTTGATTTTGGGATATCTCCCAGATTATGTAAAACAGTTTGATATTATCCACAGAGAGGTTTTATCCTGTGGTGAGACTTATAAATACCTATCATTTTTGTAATAATGATCATCCTCATTTGTGGGAGAACAAGGATATGGAGTTTTAATACAGACTGAGGCATAATTTGGTGTTTTGTTATAGCTTTAGCTTCTCATTATATCAATATTTTGTTTCATGTTGTGTATATCAATTTATATCTGGTTAATGACTACTTTAGCTATCTTAATCATTTGCAAATGATATAATTTAATCACTGTAATTCATATCCAATTTCTTCCAAGCATTAAAAAACATAGCAATTGCTTAGCTCAGTTTGTGAATGACAGATTTCTCTTCTTCATAAATTGAATTATTAAATATAAGTTTTTGCATAATAGGTTTCCCTTATTGCAGAGAGTTATAAATCATAAAATTGTTATGATTTTTTATGTTTTGTTTGTCCTGTAAACAACTCAAAGAGCAGCGCAGCTCATCATTTACGAGAAGCTTATGGACTAACCGGTGCGAGTTTACTTCCTCTGACCAGCTTCGAAGACATCATACATAGGACAAATTAGGAGCGCTTCCAAGTCAATCTGTCATTTATCTATTAGCATATTTGTTAGTATTGTTAGGTAGATATATATGTTTAATATATTAGATTGTTTAATTTCAGTAAATATATTAGATCGTTTAATTTCAGTAAGTTTTATTTCTTATTCATAAAATATAAAAATCAAAAAACATATCTCGCTGTCTTAGGACAGAAAGCACATGAGTTTTGCAGGTTTTAATTAAATCTGTAGATTGTTTATATTGTATATTTGTGAATAAGTTGTAATCCAACTAGTAATTAGACAACTAATTTTTAGAGTTAGTGTAATTAGTAGTTTGTAGATAGAATAGTTAGAGTAGTTTATATTTAGTTTTTAGTTTAATTTAGTAGTTTGTTTTAATTAGATTAGTGTATTAGTTTGTTTTTAGTTAATTTTATTAGTTTTAGTTAGTTTAGTTTCTTTTATTTAGTTTTATTTAGTTTCTTGTATTTAGTTTTAGTTTAGTTTGTTTTATTTGTTTTAGCTAGATTAGTTAGTTTAGTTTTCTCTTTGGTTTTCATAGGATCTTAGAGCGGCCAACGGAGCCGTTAAACCCGTCAGGGTGGTTCATTCCAAATGGCTTGGGTTATTAGACAACCCTAGACTAGTTCCACTCTCTCAATTGACGGACGGACAAATTCGCCCATCAACACAAGCCTAACCCTTCTGCCAACATTGATAATATTCTTCCTCTCATCCATACGAGTCACGACGCATACCCACTCATCGAAATGGGTCCCAGAATTTTCAAAGACCCATCATTGTTAGGAACTTACCATGGTGCACCACCACTCCTTCATCCTTCCAATCAAGTATGAGTCATATCATCCAACGGAACTGACATAGAGGATACCCTTCCTCCCAAGGAGGCATCTATCATATCTGGTGTCCCACTAGTTGCAGAGCTCCCCCCTCACGAGCCTCCTGTGAACTCATCAACTCCACCAGTCCACGATTTCACCTCTCCCCAAGGCCATATCCCAGTTTGGGAGATAGTTCCCCAAGCCATTACTCAAATCCCCTTATTTTACCCCCCACCCAGTGTACAATCTTTCCAAGTAGCTGCAATGCTTACCCTCCCTAATATGGTGTTAGAAATTCTAGTTTGGTATTTACATCCACCAGAGATGGTCCCTCAACCATCCCTTCCCCCCCCAAATGGAAGGAATCCCAATGACGATTCCCATACTCCCACCATACCCTCTACACCCCCACTCACTACATTCCCTGCCACAGCTGGGGGCAGGATAAAGAAGAAGGATCCCATAGCTCCACTTCCCTCGTGTGCCCAACCCCCTTGCACGCTATGTGAGAAAGATGGACACCAAACCAGCCACTACCCATCTCTCCATGAGTTATGGAACCTGATTTCTCTCAATCAAACACCATCCACGCTCGCCACTGTAGAAAGTACTACTACCACCGCCCCTCACTCAAGTAGTAAAGGGATGCGAACCAAATTCTCTTGCACTATATGTTCAAAATATGGCCATTATACACACAATTTCCCAACACTTCCATGCTTCCGGCAGACATTAGCCACAATATGCCAAAGCTTCCAGACTGAACCCAATCCAACTACATCATTCCTACCAAAAATCACTGACATACATTATGTCAAAACCTCAGTCAATGAACATATGAGATGCCCTTGCTCTCTATGTGAATCCTTAGATCATTTTACATACCAATGTCCTATGATCATTGAATACAAGCAACGCCAATTGACCTTGATTCAAACCCCTATAGAATCGATAGTTGACCTTACCTCGTCACTAGAGGTTCTTCATATCATTTATCCTAAACTTGAGGTCCTCCCAATGCCTCCATGGTTCTTGGATGACTTATCTGAGGATTCACCCCCAAATCCCCCCAATTCTCCCATTCATTTCCCTACATAAATTTTACATCCAACTACCACGGGTACTCCTCAGTACTTCGATATTTGGTTTATGATGAGCGACCCATCACAATCTCATTACGTCATTCCCCTTGCTTCTTCATCACCAGGGGACAGTCACCGATATCACTCCTTACGACCCCTTGTATTCCTGCCAATTCCATTGTGATGAGGACATACTTGAAGAGTTAAACACCCCCGACTACCCATGGGATACGCTACACCACCGAGTTCTCTTCTTTCCACAGGAAGCTTCCACGCCTCCTAACCAACACCCCATATACGTGGTCGAAACCAAGGATTTTATCCCATCATGGCATATTGACTGGTTCAAAAACCCCATTCCCATCCCTGATGCGTTTGAAGAAGGCAACATGGCCAACATTTCCCCAACCATCAAATCAACATTTCCATCAAAAATCGAGTCGTCGAGGAAATCACCATTGGCGCCACTTGCACTCCTCAAGAAGTCACTACCTATAAATCCCTCTTCTAAGAATATTGAGATACTTTTGCCTGGTCATACACAGAAATGCCTGGCCTTGATCCATCTATCGTCGAACATCGCATCAACACCTGGCCTGACATTACACCAGTTCGTCAAAAATAGCGACCGCTACACCCATCCAAAGAAGCGGCCATCAAAGTCGATATTGAAAAATTACGCGTGGTTGGGTTCATCTACCCCATCACCTATACATCATGGTTTTCCAACCCTGTACCCGTTAACAAAAAATAGGGCACCATCTGCGTTTTCACGGACTTTCACGATCTTAATCACGCATGTCCCAAAGGCAACTTTCCAACACCTTTCATCGATCAAATTATCGACGACTATGCAGGCCACGAGGCTCTATCCTTCATGGATGGTTTCTCTAGTTATAACCAAATCCAAATTCACATCGCCGATCAATACAAAGATGCATTCATTACCCCTTGGGGTACTTTTTCATATCGTGTCATTCCTTTTGGCTTAAATAATGCTGGCGCAATTTTCCAACAGGCTACGACATACATTTTTCACGATCTGGCTCATATCATCCTCGCATACTTAGATGACCTCACAGCTTGATCCAAGAAATGCACCCAACATCTTGATGCTTTACGGATCATCTTACAATAGTGTCGTCAATACAACATCCACTTGAAACCCCTCAAGTGTGTGTTCTTCGTCACTGCGGGGCGCATCCTCGGATTCATCATTTCCCAAAGAGGTATTACTGTGGACCCCCTCAAATTCCAAGCCATCACAGAAATTCCACCTCCCCAGAATTTACGTCAACTCCAGAGCCTACAAGGAAAAGCTAACTTTCTACGGTGATTTGTCCCAGACTACGCCACTCACGCACACGGTTTCCTTCACTTACTTCACCACAAAATCCCATTTCACTGGGATTAACATGCCCAAAAAGCATTTGACGATCTTAAAATGGTGCTATCTAATGCCCCTTTAATTAGTTCACCCGACTATAATCGCAACTATATCCTCTACATATCAGCATCAGTTGTCTTAGTAGCAGGAATCCTCATTCAAATTGGCGATGACGATCGTGAGAATGTCATTTAATACATGAGTAAAAACCTCTCAGGGCCAGCCTTGAAGTATAAACACAAAGAGAAACTAGCCCTTGTAGTCATCCTCGTAGTCCAGAAACTGCGTCATTACATTCTGCTTCGTACGACTAAGGTCGTAGCAGATTCCAACCGTATGCAATACTTGCTCAGCCGTTGGAAAATTAATGGCAAATTTTCCCGATGGATTGTTATCCTTCAGGAGTACGATCTTGAATTCTCAACACCCAAGAGCAAGAAAGCTCTCATCCTCGCCGAACTTTTCATGGCATTCCCCTCTGACACTACCATTTCCCCCATCAATACTGACTTCCCTGATGAAAATTTCTTTTACATCACTTCGGATGATCCTTGGTACGGTGACCTCCTCATCTACCTTTGAACTCAAAATTTTGGTAACCACCTCTCACGAGATGATCTTCATCGTATTCTCCACCAGGCCCCCCACTACCTCCTCATCAGAGACATCTTATACCAGCGAGGGGTCTACACCATACTTCGTCGATGCTTGACTATTGACGAGGTCGATCGAGTCTTGAACGACTGCCATAGCGGCGCATGTGGGGGCCATCTTTTAGGAATTTCCACTGCTCATAAAATCATTCGAGCAGGTTATTTTTGGCCTACATTGTTTCACGATTGCATTTATGCTGTGAAGCGATGCGATAAATGTCATCTTTACACCAACAAAGAACGAGCACCACCTGCTCTTCTTCACCCAATCATTACTGCCGGCCACTTTTGTAAATGGGGCATCGTCTTCATGACTTGTAATCCCCCATCCAGCAATGGAAACATATACATTGTTGTTGCAGTCGATTACTTCACAAAATGGGTGGAATCTCTACCCACCTTCAACAATACCGTTGACACTGCAGTGCATTTTTTCTTTAATCACGTCATATCTCGCTTTGGAGTACCACTCCAACTAGTTTCCGATCACGGGAAACACTTCGAGAACGAGATTTTTGTTGAACTCTTATCTCGGTTAGGATTCTCCCATGAGTTTGCGTCACCATATTACCCTCAGTCTAACAGACAGGTCGAAGCAGTTAACAAGGTCCTCAAGACCATGTTACAGCACATGGTTAATAAACATAATACCAATTGGCATCATATGTATTTTTTTGTGCTATGGGCTTACCGTACAGCCATGAAAATGGCCACTGGTTTCACACCATTTCATCTCTTCCATAGGGTTGAGGCCACTCTTCCCATCGAGTGAGAAATTCCCACCTTACGCACCACAATTGAGCTATTACTCGACATTTCTCGAATGGAGTATCACTTTTTGAACTTAGAGTCCCTAGATGAAGATCATCGATCTTCATTACAGAACAATGAGGAAGCCAAAAAATGGTCAAAGCCACCTTTGATCACCATGTAAACCTTCGCTCATTTCACGAAGGTGACCTCGTCCTTGCTTATGATATCACTCACTATACCCTTGGTCATGGAAAATTCGAGTCACTATGGCATGGCCCCTACATTATCCAACAATGCCTCACCAAAGGCACATACATCCTGGCCTCTCCCGAAGGCCTCTCTCTCAAAGAACCCGTCAACGGGTTATACTTAAAGAAATTTTATGCCTAAGTGTAGAAATTCTACTTTAGGTTATTTCTTTTATAGTGTTTTTAATCTTTTTTCCATCCCTCACGTCTAAACTATCATTTGTGCTATTGACAAATTCTTCCTCCACCAGCCTACCACATCGGTTATGCCGACGACGCCAGCCGTTGGACACAAAATCTTGGTTTGGTAGCTTGGGCCCTCTATACCCCCTCACATGAAATGCTCCATTCTGGCATCATATGTTTGGGTTTATCCACCAACAGCCAAGCCAAATACACTGTTGTCATTGGTCTCCTCATCGATGCCCAACATCATCATATTCGTCACCTTAGCATCTTTCTCGACTCTCAACTAGTCGTTCTCCAGCTCAACAATGTGTACTGCATCCATGACCCTTGCCTCTTTCGCAAACACCTGTGGGTTAGACTTTTATCTCAGCATTTTGATTTCATTACATTTACACATATTCCAAGACAATTGAATCAAATTACAGATAACTTAGCTAACATGGTGTTAGATTGGCATATATCACATCAAGATACCTCTACACATACATAAAATTACCAAAAACCTATCACAACATATATAGATTAGACATCATAAAACACATTAACAAAGAACATGTAAACATCACATAGATCCCAAAATGTATACTCATATATATATATAAATCATTCCATAGTGATATCAAAATGTTTACATACAAATATACAAATGTACGCAGGCCAGCAAAGCACCTCGATACAAAATGGGCTCACCAACCTATATACAAAATACAAAAATAGATAGAGTGACACTCATGGTGCCTCTAGAGAACCACCTCTTACCCCTCCCTCAGGCGGTGGTCCCCCACCCACTACTGGTCCCTCTGGATGGGGAGGTAACCGTCCGGTCATGGCAGCACCTGCTACTATTGCTCACCGCACCATGGCCTGCCATGGTGGTGGAACTACTACACAGTTCTCCAGGATGCCCTCATATTGGATGTGTGCCCACATGCCCTCAGGAACGCCCTGTAGCACCTCCTTTAGGCGGCGGTGAATATCCTCAAAATCTGCTCCGACATCCGCTGGAGGAGCATGCGATGGCCCGGCACCTGGGTCATCAAATCGGCGTCTCCTCGCTGCTCTCTTATCCTCAGCAGGTCTCGCCTCGGCATCCTCACGCCAACGTCTCTCTCCTACCTAGAGCCCTCCCCGCGACGATCTCCCCGGCTCCTGGCAATCTGGCGCTCTCAGCAGCTCAACCTCGTGCCCACGAGGTCCCACATATGCACATACAAACAAACAAAAGATAGTATCAACATCTATACCAAATACACATGTCATGATATCTCAAAAAATCAACATATCAAAACTCATAAACATACCTCGGTGATAAAATACCTCTCCTAGAGGTAACACCATGTCCAGATCACCCCAGAAGTCTACACCAGTATATGGATACTGCAGTATAACTTGCGGCATCTACCACCACACTTGTGCCACCTCAGCTATGAAAAAGTGGCCGCCCTTGCCACCACCATGACGAACCAAAATCATCGCCCACCTCTTCAGCCGCAACTCTCGTGCCCCAAGCGCGCCCAATAAAATCCTAGGGTTCAACATAGGCACCCTCTCCAAAAACCAAGCCACTAGGATGGACCCAAAGGCAAAGTCCCCTGTGTCGGTGGACCGACATCAGTCCAACTGCTTGACCATTCTAGCATGCAACGTAATCCCCCAGGCAAAGTTCTCACCAGCCAGTACCCTCCCCATAACACTCAGCTGACCACCACTGATCCGTTGAGTCACAAGGGACCCATACACCCTCACAATCATCGCTACTATATAGCGATGCGCTAGAGAATCCATCGCCCCAATGCTCACGATGGAGCCCGACATATAGTTCACCATGGAACAGTACCTCCAGCCCAATGTCACTAACACCACATCCGCATGTAACAACGACTCCGCCAGTAGGGGCGTTCCCTGAAACGGGAGCCCAGTCAAAAAATATATGTCCTCCACCACAGTGAAGGCGATCTGCTCTCCCTGCACCATAAAGCAGTGCAGGTCCAGACTCCACATCTGGATAAGAAACTATAGGAGATACTCCTGCATCCGTATCAACGGGAACTCAAAGAACTTCAGCAGTCCATAGGCTGCCAAAGTAGCATGTACCCCCGGCTCCTCAATAGCCACGACATCCCTCAGCTGGGACCAATCTCGCTCTCGCCAACCAACTGGCATCGTGCAAATTGATCACTTGCACCCACATAATAAAAAACTACGTCAACCATATTGACCATAAAAAACATTAAAAAATACAATTTTTTCACCCGTCAACCTTTCCCCCAAGGCATGACTGTTTAACCCATAGGCGCGCACATATGCGCACCTGTTCACCCCACAGGCGCGCACATATGTGCGCCTGTCCATCCCATAGGTGCGCATGCAGGCAGGCCTGTCCATCAAATAGGTGCGCATACGTGCGCGCCTACCCACCCTACATGGATGCCTCCATGCACCCCTATCACGAACACAAGCACCCATCAATGCGTGCCTGTGCACTACACAACCGCATACCCATGCGCGGCTGTGTCTCAAACAGGCACGGACATCATGCGCACCTTTGTCCCCCCCCACGGGCGCCCTCGTGTGCGGCCATCCAGATAACAGGCATGCACTTGTGCATTCATATTTATGGATCGCCCATGCACTTGGGGGCCCACACCCATAAAACCCCCTGTACAACCCTTCATACAGCCCCTGCCCAGAAATGGAAAATCTACTTCTATGCAGGACGATAAGACTACCTACCTGAACCTCGCTGGTCCTGGATCGGCTACCTCATTCTCCTAGAATCTCCAAATCTCCTCTGAATACCTCTTGTCCAGTCACTCTGGAAGCAAGTACAAATGAGGTGGCAATGTGGGCCCTACAACTATATATAGGCCTTTCCGCCAAACTTCCAATCACCATTCCGGAAGCTCTGGGTGTCCATTCGTCGATCCGTCTTCAGCCATGGGATCAACATCCCATCATCTACATCAAGACAGTCCCTGGGCCACTTTTTATCCTTATCCCCCGAGGTGCCATTTTTTCATACCCCATCCAGGTACGCATGCTTATGTTCAAAATTATCAAATAAATGCTCGTATGTTTGATTCTCTTCAGATATTGTTCACATTGGGTATTTGTTTTTCATGTGTGAAGGTACTTGGTCATCATACATCAACGCAACCCTTTCAGGTATATAATCAACACTGGCATGTAATCATTCCCTCTGAATCTCAATTGCATCTCCAGTCACACCCTCTGACATTTGCCTCTAGGATCTCCATCTCCGGCTCTGCAGTACCAACACCTCCATTTTCATCTTAGGTACTGTCACCTGGTATCACTCTCCCCCACATGAGTTGTTTCATTCATGGCACCCTTTTGCACTTTGACACTCATGCTATTTTCAACCCTTTAGGGATGGGAGTCTCGATAGTCTTACATCATGTCGCGAATCAACCACATACTCCATCTCCTCATTTTGCTAGATTTCCCACTAGACTCCCAGATTATCTCTTCAAGGTTATATTTTCGATTGCGCCTCCGCAATATCATGAACCCTCCATTTCATCCACAATCAGTTTTCCCCTCTGCAAATTTCCCTTCATTTCACCTACCTCATACAGAAACCCACCCATGGGGCCCCCACCCTCCACCAGTTCTCCAAGAAAATTGTGCCCTACCCGGGCCAACCATATTACATTGGGGCACCTGTTTCTATAATTGTACACTCATCCCAAATTATTCTTTATTTATTTGGTACATTGTAAAAAGCCTTTGTTTCCAACATTTATATTACCTTTTTGTCATCACCTTTGGCGACCTTCTTCCCTTTTTGGAAAATGCAACCCATGTCACCCTTGGTTGGGGCACCCCTTATCATCTAACCTTGTTGACATCATCCATATACTTTGAGTATCCCACATGCCACTTACCTCTACCCTCTGATTTTGTTCACTTTGTCTCGCCTCTGGCACAACTTATCCCACGTCTTGTTGTCCCCCTGACACTCAACTTAGTTGCATGGTTGCGACCACTTATCCTTCGCATATAACCCCAACCAAGGGCAGTCTTGAGTCTTCATACATATTAACTTCAACCATGTACCTCCTCCAGTTCCTAACCTCACCTCGTATATTTCACGAAGCCCTTTGCTTCTTGGAGTCGCGTCCCCCTTTTTGTCGACATCAACACAGTTTCTAGAAGGGTGACAGTATCTTGACTCTCATTACCTTTTCAATGAGAAGTCTCGGATGACACAGGGAGAATCACAATGGCTCCCTGCTGTCATTGACCCCCGTAGCATTCGACTTCAACACTTTCTCATGTTATGGTGGGTCTTACTTTGCGACTATTGCAGTTATTTCTTTTATTCGTCGAAGACCTCTGAACTTGGCCAGGCTATCAATGCCTATAGAATCCATGATATTTCTTACAAACGTCACTGCCTACTGTTCAGAGTATATTCCTCCGTAGAATTGTCTTCTTCCTTTATCATGACCACCCCCGAGGGCACTGCAGTTGTTTACATCAACACATCATTCCTTTTTTGAGTTACATGACATGAGCATGGGGCATGCCCACCTCGTTTGTACACAGTTTATTTTTACACACCTTATGGAAGGTTGGGTTCTACAGGTTCTATTCTCCCTCCAATAGGTAACTCTTGACAATCCCACTATCACCCTCTCTTACAACGACACTCTCAGTAGAAGAAACATTGATGGATTTTGGTTATATGTATGCTCCTAACCTCATCCATCAGGGGGCATCTGTTATCACTGAAATTTCGTCTGCAAATGGTTACGATAATTTAGCATCACCAAACAGTTATGAGGTCACCCATGGAAAAAAATTACCACAAAATCATTTCCAAAGGGTCAAAAACTATACAACTAGTGACAAAATTAAAGTGCGCTATGATTACATAGGGCACGCGCACACATGTGCAAAATAGAAACGCAAGAAATTCACACATGCGCCTGATGCGCGACTGTGGTCGCAAAAAGCCATGCACATTTGAGAACGATGCATTTATGAGAGTGGTCGGCCTCCCACCCACTTCTGGTTCAGCATCCGAGTTGATTTGACACTCAAATCTAGACTGGATCCAACTGGGTGGCTAGTCAAAGACCTAGAAATGCCCTAATTAGCATCTTTACACACTACAAGCTGGTTGAACAATACCTCAAAGAGGTGCTATAAAAAGGCCATGGGTGCACTTCATTTTTCAAGGAATTCAATAGCAAAGTTATGCTTCCACTATTCGCTTGAGGAATCCTCTATTCTCATCAAGAGTATACTAACATCATTGCATTGGGCAATACATTTCACCCCTTGAGTGGATTAGCAAAGAATTCTTTCACCATTTTTATTCAAAGTTGTAAGAAGAGCTTATTTGTGGGGGTCCAAGAGCCCTCCCTTGGAGGAAGAAGGGATTCATACTCCTCTTTCTTCTTGGTGTTTACTTTCACTAATATCAACCTTACCATTGGTGACATGGGTCTTATTGTTTCTTTTGTCCTTATGTCCCTATGCTTATTAGTTTAGTTGTTATTTTATTTCTTAGTTTATTTCTTATTTGTTCTTTTATATTTCTTTCTCTAACCCTTTTCCTTACAGTTGTCCTGCTTAGCAAACCCAACTAAACTTGCAATCACCTCTGTTTTGCTCACTAAAGTGATGAAAGAGGCGCAACATATGGAATTCCTTATCTAGATTCCCATACTCATGGAAACTATCACATTTGAATGATTTCACCCTCTAATTGTGCATCCAAAACTAAATATATATAAAAAAATATTTAGAACTTTGAATATAGAAAAAAAAGTTCAAAAATTGGAACTAGGATGAGGATGGACTACTCACTAACAACACGTGCACATGTGACTGAAGGTACAACCAAATAGATACTTTTTAGATATTTCTTCCTCGAGTGAGGGAAGCTTAGGACAAATAGAGGGAAATGTGACTGCATCTGGTAGATATGATACACAAACAAGGACCAGAGGTGAAAAAGTCAGAAGAAAATTCCATAGACGCGTGGATTTTTTTCTTGCTGAAGGAGGATCATTCTCTTATGATAATGAGAGAATAGGAGACATAGATGTTCAGGTATAATAATCTAGTGAAACAATGGTTACCTAAGGAGATGCCTCTGTTAGACACTGACTTCATTGTCAACAATAGGACATATTGCATTGTACCATCCTCCCTGCATGGCCTGGGGTTATTTACCATGGATGGAATAACTGTAAAATACAATACAGTAACTGAATTGATGTACTATGTCGGACCGTGTTACAATTATAATGATTGGATGCGACTGGTCCAGTATATGCAAAGTATGCATAGATATGAACTCGCCTCAAATTATATACAACTAAAATAAAATGATAAAAATAAGGGAGAGACTATCTATATTGATGGAAGGCCTAAAGCTTCCAACAATATCGCAGGGTTTATAAACAACACATGACCTAGGACAACAAACAAGCAACCTAATTACATATATGAGGGATGCGAAGAGAATCAGGTAGTCATGTGCGCAATAAAAAAAATAGCTTTCAGGGAAGATTTATTAGTGGATTACCATCTGAATCGAATAGAAACATTGACTAATAGTGTGCAGGTACAAATGCAACACCTCTTTAAGAAACTTCTACTTATTACATTATATTGTTTTTGTATCTTTAACAATGTTTTAAATATTTCACGGTCTCAATTTTATAATAATGTGGGAGGTTGATTTTATTTGAGTGGAAATCAGTTTTTTTGTTATCGTTAACATTTTTTAAATATTTGGGGACTCTAATTATATTATAATGTGGCAGGATGATCATGGAAAAGGACCAACCACAGAAAATGTAAATGATTACCAAATTCGACTTTCATTTTACGTGAATTTTATCATTTGTTTATATAATTTTATTTGTGCGGCGATCATTTATTTAATTTGTTTATATAACTCAAATAACATTGATTTTCATGTTGAAATTATATTTAATTGGTAGACGATGTTGATCATGATTCTGACGATGAGGAGACGTGGTATTCATCCCTTGATCCAATGGTATTAATAAAAAGAAAAATCGTTAAAGCGAACAAGGAACTTAATAGCTTGTTAGACCGTCTAGATCAAACTCCTGACATCCTAGAAAGGATCAATCTCCTTATGTCACAACTTAACACATATAAGGTAATAACCATAATTTAAAGTTTTTTTTTTAATGTACTCATATTTTCAATTATAAAAGTCTATTTTTTAATGTTTACATTATCTCACGAAAAAAATATTTTCTTTTTTAAGAAGAGATTTTTGGAGCTTGTTCAGCCCGGTGTTGGTAGTAGTGGTGTTGTAGAGACGCCACAGAGTCCTGAAACGAGCTGCCATACAGTTGTTATATTATTGTTTACTTCTCCATATTCCACACCTAATTTAGATAGGATCCATGACATGCACCTCCAACCATCCGCACAACGATCAGGCTCTAGAGGTGACAGAGATAAGGTTTATTATGTGGTTGACATGGTTGCATTTCCTGGAGCTAGACGTGTGACCAACACAGGGACCCTTCTGTGCACATTTTTGGTCGACGATAATGGACTTCCATTAAAACAAATAAAACTCCCAGGTAGTTTTTCATATTTTAACTATTTCATGTTCTCCATCTCATACACAAATCATCTAGATTAATATTTTTAAAATAATGATCATATATTTTTGTATGTAATAAACGAAAACTTTTATAGGCACCTGGAGAGCAAGGCCTTGTTTATTTTTGGGGCAACCTTACACATGAGATGGAATTTCCAGAATTCCAACCTCAAAAAAGAACTTATGGATTATCTCGAAGGCCTCTTTGGAGTAGACACGTTCAATAAAAAAATGGTCACCTCTGCAGTAGGTGAATATTTAAAATATACGAGGGATGTTTATAGATGAAGCTTGGAAGTAAACCCTAGGTATGAGCGTCCTCCCTCGATTCCAGAGAGGGAGTGGAAGGTGATCATTGTTGATGCAAAAGAAAATATATTGAAAAAATGAGGAGAAAACATAACTGGTACCCCAAGGTAAATTACAATATTTTGATTTCAATACCTTTAATTTTATTTATATCTAAATAAAAGTGTGGTATATAACATACTTGAAAATTTTGATGATAGGTTGCCTAACACTTCGAAGGCAACCAAAGCAATGATTTCCAAACATGTCCAACACAAGCTAGGCCAGGGAGGATACTTGAGGTTATAGTCATGAATCATAAGTACCTAAACATTTTAAGTATATTATTTGTGTCACCTTACAACTTTCAGTTTATTGCAGCCAAAAACATTAAAAAAACATGCTCTTATGCAATGCAGGGCGATGACTTTGGAACTGAAACCATGGAGGAATACCTGCAACTTGGTTACAAGTATGACTATAAAGTCATGGTTGATCATAGGAAAAGCATGGGGAAGACCCCAAAATCCAGTTTGCGGGATAAGGAAAATAAAAATAAATCTACGTTAACCTTTCATTACTTATAAAATACATAAATGTTTGATATTTTCCATAACTTTAATGTCTTACTTTGTTTTAATCAAGGGAGAAACACTATCAATGAAACCATTAGCACTAGACAACAAAGTATTGATAGTGCAATGCGGCCAGAAGATCATGATTCTCCCCAACAGCCCCATCCCAGTGGGGTGCGGCCCCAATATGTTCATGTGACTGAGACTCACGATGATAAAATGGTTTCATATTAATCATGTACTTAATAATTTCGTAATTATAAATTTTGTACTTCTAATTTTTATTACTTATACATTTACGGTTTTGTCCTTATAAATTTTTAAAAATATAGAAAGTAACTCTATTTTAAAACAAGAGAGTCGATGTGTTTCGATCCCTCCAGGGATCATCATCAGAAGGAGAACTCGAGAAAGAAAAGAGGCTCATCGAATAAGAAAATACAACACAATTAAATATATTTCCAGATCCTTGAAACCCGCATTGAGAGAGGTCATCTTGGTAAAAATAAAACCCTAATCAACGGTCAGGTAATGTATATTAAGTCAACACATAACATGTATTAATTCAACAAGTACCAGTCTCCAACACTCACTTAAATTCCATTCGTCATCCCTATTTAAATTATTGGGGTTTAACACGATTTCCAAAGCCTCCATTACTTTACGCTTCCCATAGTTATCCAGTTTGGCCCCAACTCTAGCATCCTCTAAACACACATGGTGGCTAGTTGTACAAGAATGTTCAACGAGGGATGAATTTTTGGCTCTATTAAATTTTAGGTCGGAACCATTCTCTTTAAATATGACTTTCATCGATCTTCTTGTCTCACCAATGTAGACTTTGCCACTGGAGCAAGGAATAGCATAAACTCCTTTATGTAGGTTGGGGTCAATCTGATCCTTTGTTGAGTCTAACATAGTCCTTATGGTGTTCATGGGGGAGAAATCCACATGAATGTCTCCTTTCCTTAAGATTATAGCTATCTTCTCAGATAGACCTTTGATGTAAGGGAGGGAAAACCTCTTCATTTCTTGACGTGCACTCTGTTGTCCCGCATAGGATCATTTTTCCTTTATCATGGCTTTCTCAACTTGGTTTACTGAGTACCTTATAAATTTTTTCGTTTCAATGGCAGAGAATGTCGTAGTTGAGCCTCCTCAACTTGAAGATGATCAGGAGAATAGGATAGCCATTCCAACGGTGTCGACTATTGGACCAGCATGTAAATAATTACATCGCAAAGGTTTTTTTTAATATTAATGAACTACTTCAATGATATTTAAAAATTGGCCATATAAATTTAATATTTTTTGTTTTTGTAGGTGATGTCCCCTCACATGAAACTCCACAACATGGGTATGAGACCCAATGTTCTCAGAGTGAAAGGACTAAAGAAACATCATCTTCTGAAGAGCACCCAGTAAATGAATACATGGGCATAGATAAATTACTTAAGAACTGGAAAACAAAAAAGAAGACTGAAATAAATTGATGATGTATAATAATTTTATAAGACAGATAGATGTACATTATATATCTAGTATATTTGTAACATATTTTGAATGATAAATCACATTTAGAAAAAAAAAAAAATGACATGTGCCTTTGAATGAGAATATAGATTGGGTATTTGGGAATTGAGAGTGATGTGAGGAGGGGGGAGGGGCTATAGGAGATTCCACCTTCACATGGTTGGCCCTGTTCAGTAGAGAAAAATTTATTGGAGCCATTTATTCTTGGAGCAAACCTCTCTCAATCCAATGGAGAAACAACATAGTTAATTTTGACTTTGTTGTTGCTCATTAAAATCGAGGGAGGTTTTCTCCAAGATCAGATGGCTCTAATAAATTATTCTCGAAACCAAGAGGATCTTATTCAAATTGTCACATCTAATATGTGTGTGTGTGTGTGTGTCTCACTATTTAATCTCCTCTCCTATGGATTTAAAAAAAAATATATATCAATGGTGTTTACTATTTGCAATCTTGTCGGTTTTAATTTCTATTAGGATTTATTGACATGTCTTAAAAGTATTTTTTGTTTTTTACTAAAAACTAAATATAATTATGTTTTTATTTATTACAGTATGCAGTTCTCTCATTTGCAGATGCTCTAGATGTTGTATCGATGCAATGCTACACATTAGAATATCAAAGATCAGGTATGTCTTGTCTTTTTTCTTCTTTTTATGACTTCTTAAGGTTCCTTTTATTTATTCATTTTTACATTTCCATCATTTTTGGTCCACTATGGTGCCAATCATTCTATCTAATGAACCACACCCAAGTATATTGTAGCATATACGATTCCCTTTAGTTCATCATATCATATGATTCACACAACTAATCTAATAATTCAACTTGGTCTTTTGTGGTTGTATATAAGTAATCCCCTGGATATAATAGTATAAGCATAACCATAATTATGCAATAGATTATTTGAAATGAATGAGATATAGATACCACTTCCGAGTAGAAATTACAAATCATAGGCACCAATGAACCTAAATACTCATCCTGAGTTCCAAGAAGATGAAAATCAAACATCCCACCAGCCTAAAAGTGGATAGGGGGTTGGGTGTGTTACACCAATGACCTTTATACACTCCTATGATATTTATTACTCTCCTGTGATATTTATTGTAATATTTATTATTTTGTTGTAGAGTACTACTTTAGCACCAAAGGAAATTATTCCACCCTTACTTCTAGAGAAAGAAAAGCTTGAAAATGCTTTAGCTATAGACATTTCTACCAATCTATTAATTGGTGTCATTCCACCAACACTTGGAAGTTGCACTGCACTCGAATCCTTGAATCTATATAACAATTACTTAGAAGTTTCCATTCTATATTCACTTGGGTATCTACACAATCTCATGGACATGGATCTCTCTTATAACTCCTTATCAAGGACAGTACCAATTACTCTCAACAAGTTGAAAGAGATTCATTATTCCAACAATATACTTTAAGTAGTCATTTTAATTTATCACCACACTTTTTCACACATAGAAGGACCTAAAATCTACCCCATATGAAAATTATGTTCTTCACCTTACGTCATTAAAAGGGGTTTGTGTGATTCATAAAGGTTAGGATAGTGAAAACCCTCCATCAACGCTCCTTAACAATAAACATGTTAGGGTCATGCCCCCAAACCAAGACTTATAAAAGGTAAATAAACTTAAATATAATGTACAAAACGCTCCCTCGGGGACAAAATAAATTATGGTGTAGATTGAGATAAGTATCCAAACAATGCTCCATAGTTTGTTTTCATCAAAACATAGTTGTTTTCCTAGGGTACTTCATGAAATCTAACATATGTTTTTTCCAAAATGAGGGATGCACTCTCTTTTTAAGTATCCATTCTTAGCTCAGGAGTGGTAGTTTGATGAAGCCACCATGCTCTTTCAAAATTCATGTCACCTCTTCACAAATTGAATCTCTCAAATCATTCTCCACATTAATCTATGAATATGTATCCTAGTTATGAAACTAATGTTTACTATCACGTTCCATTCATGGAATTGTGAAGGCACATGAGACAAATACTTTCCACCCTCGTGGATCTCACTCCCATATGAATTTCACTATAAATAACTCTATCATACCTTCACTTGTTTAATCTAGTGCAATTTATCATCATCATTTACGACACTTGGAAGGCTTGGATATAATTTTCAAATTGTGAGAATTGCTAGTCTTAGGACGGTTATTTTACTTTCCATCTTCACACAAAATTCCTTCATAAAAAAACATATATTCTCATAAATTCAATAAAACTTGAAAACCAATTGTGACAAACTTTTACACATGCTTGAATTGGAGATATTTCTTTCACAATTGTTTTTGTCTCAAATGTGTTGGAGAGTCTTAGGGAGGATTTGGTGGAAAATGGAGTTTCTTCAAGGAGATTAAGACAAAGCATATTTTATATGCTTTTCAATAGTAAATGCAATACAGTAGGGAATAATGCAATGGCATAAGAGATCAAAGTTCTACATTTTAGTTTCTAAAGATTTATATTCTTCCAGCTACAAATATTTATATTCTTTTAATATTTGAAGAAAATTGATGTTAATATAATATTTGAGCAATAGTTTTCAACATGAAAACTAGATGTTTTTGTAAATCCATATTTTAATGCCATCACAAAACTAGATATTGAAAACTAGATGTTGTGGTAAATCCATATTGTAATGGCATCTCAGGTCTAGATGTCTTAATGTGTTTCAAATTTTCATCCATTAATGAAAGAACTCATGAAAGGGTTGTATGAATTCATATCATGAAAGTCATTCTCTTTTATTCTTTAGCATCTCCCAAATTGGAGAGAGAATCCTATGAAAATATTTCTCATCCTATGAAAATAATTCTCTTTCAAGCATGTTTACTACCAAAGATTTCACATATTCCATTTATTAGAAACTTTGTAGTTGTCCTCATTCTTGCATTAATATTTAACATTTTTTTAAATAAATATATTTCGTCATTTTTGCGATGACCTGTTCATCGTAGAAACTAGGATATGGAATTTGTCTTGCGACGAACACGATCATCAATCGTATGAATAATTTGTCACAACTATCGATTGTTCATCACTCTTGCGACAACCTCTTCATCGCAGAAAATAGGATATGATGTTTGTCTTGTGACGAACATGATCATCGATCGTATGAATAGTTCGCCGTAACTATCAACCATTCATTTCTCTTGCGATGACATGTTCGTTGCAGAAACTAGGATATGGAGTTTGTATTGCGATTAACAGGATCATCGATCATATGAATAGTTCGTCGCAACTATCAATCGTTCATCTCTCTTGTGATGAAGTATTCATTGCATAAACTAGGATATCGCATTTGTCTTGCGAAAAACATGATCGATGATCGTATTAATAGTTCGTTGTATCAATCAACATTTCTTCTCTCTTGCAATGACATTTTCATCGCAGAAACTAAGATATGTTGTTTCTCTTGAGAAGAAAAGGATCATTTTTCATTGTCGTTGTTGCTACGACTTCCTAGTTGTCATTCTTGCGACGAACTCCATAAGTCGTCTCTCTTGCGATGACAGCATTGTGTCATCTCACTTGTGATATTATCTCAGGTTTGTCGCATGTGCCATGGGATATGATGCTAAATTTGAGGGACCCAAGATTTGTCATAATCTCCACGACATAACATCACAAGAGTGTCAAAATGGTCATCGCAAAATGACCCAAATTTACTATTGTATTAATGGTTGATCATTGTTAAAGGTTGATTTACAAATAAATGGTTAGTTGGATATGTTAGAATGGATGCATGGATTAACAGATGAATTAATATTAAGGATAATAGATTGAATTCTCAGTTTAAGTCCTGAAAAAGATAAAATACAATCCCAGATTCCCACTCTTTCCTAGACTTCAAGAATTTGATCTTTGCAGTCACCCATAGAGATATCTAGGGTGAGCCTGTGTAGTGAACTCTATGCACTGTGTTTCCTTCTGGTTTACCAAGAGGGTCGATAGTTTTAGAGGGTTTTGTTGGAAACCTGTAAGAATATCAAAAATTGGGTCAACCAGAGAAGTAGAAGGGGTAGATAAACAACAAAGAAGATAGATACTCCTGGAGGCTGTCAGTCTGGAGTGACATGGCATGCTGATGCCACCTAGGGTGACATGCACCCATGTTTGGCCTTCCATGTGTCACCCTGATTCGTTCCTTTCACCGAACTTATATGCCAATTGGAAAATGACACATGTCACCCATTGATGGGGCCTCATGTAATCTCTACCCTATGTCATGTGTCATCCCCCTCGCATACGCTCACTTGTCCAAAGAGCTGGTGAAGTACCCAGGATACTGGGAGTTCGAGACTTCGGGGAATTTGTGATGTTGGAACACTAGGGTTAATCGACCAAGGACCCGAACCTACCTACCCCTTCCTTTGCATTTAATGCATCACCATGTGTAAGTGTGGACCCTTCATATTCCAGGGTTTCAGGACTCTGAAGCATATGTGAATAGAAAAAAAGCACGCAAGTGCCAAAATGTCGAACGTTGAAATCCCTAAAGTCTAGGCATTGAGCGAGGGTGAATCTCAGCCGTTGAATGTAACGGTGAATTAATATCCACCATAGATACAAAAGTGTTAGATAACTCTAATACATCAGGACTCTGAGAGTGTCTCAACCTGAACGGGAAGGACGAAAGGACGAACGCCCAGTAATCGCGAAGACATGGGGAACATTCATTGTAACCACCCCTCTAGTGGCCTTTTCTTCACTAATTATGATGACCTCAGTCGAGACTGTGCCAGGTGGAATGGTACGAATGAGGGGAAATCGCTATTGATTAGTTGGGTTGGTTTTCATTGATGTTAACCCTTTAAGAAAGTCTGGTAGAGAATTCTGGTAGCATAAAGGTTTGGGTAATGGACCCAATTTTGTTTGATGGATAATGGTATGAGTTTAGATATATTTGTAGGAAATACTATTATAGATGGATAATACATGTTATTCCATTTTTGGTGGTATGTGGAATGTCACATAACTCCTCACGGTTAGAGAGGTATGGCCATGTGAAGTTAGAGAACCCTCATGACTCATCTAGAACCCCAAAAGGTCAAAGTAGTCAAAGTGTTTGCAAAAGAAATTATTTAAATAATAAAGTTAATGGAGAACTCCCTAAAATAAGGAAAGTGGGATGCTACATGAAAGTATAAATAAGAGGCAAGGCTCTCTCAATTAATCACACTTGAACCTATTGAATATCATTGAATATCTATCTTGTGAAAGGTTATTTGGGTAGCTATTATTGATAGAGAAAAGTGCAGTTGTAACATACCCACTACGACATAATACAATTTTTTCCTCTTCTCGAGGGACAGAATCCTCGAAGCCCTATGGGGGCCTAGAGTAGGCTAGCTCTTCCCTTTTCCAACTCCATGTGATCGTTGGTTATGACCACAGGCTAAACAAACTAGGCACCTTTTCACATTTCGCAACTCAGCGATATGAGCGTGCCAAGTCTTTCAACTCTGCAAACCCCGAAACCTGAAATCTTACCTTCGAGGAGATCGATAGCTGTGAGTCTCCCCCTGATACGATGGTCCTAGCCATATCAGGATTTCGGTAACCGGGAGTTTGAAATGCAAGAGAGTCAAGTCTTTCGACTCTCCAAACCCCGAAACCCGAAACTCGAGTTCTTGTATTGAGATCCAACGGCTCTCGACGTTTTGGATCCAACGGTCTGGGTATTTTCAGAGTTTCGTGAACTGGGAGTTCACGATGAAACGTCTCCAAAACTCTTGTCACTCCAATCCCTGAATTCCGATATGGGGATTTTTGTAGGAGACCAACGATCCTCGAGGATTTGGATCCAATGGTCCATAGGATTTCAGAGCTTTCCCCGAACTCTGACTCCTCACCACGCGTCTCCTCCGATGGATGGTCCAAACCCTTTTGGGACTCCTCCTTTCTACCATAGAGCACATCGGGGTTTTTGGGTACCGAGACTTAACGACTTGCGAAGACAAGGGTTCTTTCCCTTTGGTTTCCCGGGTGTCGAAACGTCGATTGACAACCACATGTCCTCTACAAATGGATAGTCTAGGTAACTCCCATGGATCTTGGGATCTATGGTCCTGATTCCTTCACTACTTGCAAAGGCTGAAAGGGGTTCAAGGCATTAATGCCTACGTTCCTCCCTCGAATCTAACGGTTGTGACAGACCTCAGATATTCTGAAAGGATCTTGCCTATTCATCTGGAAAACGTAAGGGTACTCTCTTTCAGTATTTGCAACTTGCTATCCTTCCTGAGCTTCGTCAGCTATGAAGGACTTGAGATCTTTGTGCTCTTTCTCCTGGACTTGACTCTTAGAAGAGTCTTCAGCACAACTATTTCTCTCCTTCATCAAGGGGTTATGGGGTTCTATTTGATCACAAAGAGCCTGTGCATATCGACACTACCTCTCATGAGCTTAACAAACTCCATCCTCCAAGGGAATCAGAATGACTAGGTGAGTAAACCACCATACATGCAACTACGCCTAAGGTCGACGAGCTCACAGTTCATGGCTCTAGCTTAAGACACTACATAACTCCAAAATTTATGAGAACAAGTCATGTCCGACCCATATAATTCCTTACTTGCCTAATTATAAAACCAAGCAAAAATAGGAGGGATACAGTATATCCATTAAGAATTCATTCACATTCCTGAAAGCATGCACAGTATAACCAATTCATACACAGTTACAGCTAAATTACACAGGGTAGGAAATCACTTATCTATTACATGTTGCTACCAACCAACTGATTGTGGGTGTTCATCCTTCCACCCGACCATAGGCTTAGAGGAATTCATTCTTAGCACTCTGGCCACCCCCATGCCAAGCCATGATATCACCAGGGAATTCTCATAGTTCGCAAGGGTTCTCTCTCTGTTTCATCTTTTTTCCGGGGCTTGTTTTCTGCAACTCGGATATTTCTCACTCGGTTGTGGCCTCAGTGAGGTTTCTCATATGCTCTTCAGCATCAAGCTCATGGCCTTCTATTTGTGATTCACTGGAGAGCTTCATGCCTCTCCCTTGCAAGCTTCCACCCTCGTTTAGTGTCTGCCCTCTCCTGTGTGTTTGTCCCTCTTGCCTGGGAAGGTTTTTTTTTGCTGACCTATCCAATTCCTTCTGTCAGAAGGAAGCTCAGGTCTGCAGGTCCCTGTGGTACTTCAAACTGACAGCCCATGTTTCCATTCATGGGTTTGGTTGGTTATTCAACCACCAGTCCTTTCTTCATTGACTGATTTTTGTTGGAAAATATTGAACAAGCAACGAATGCGTGTTGATGATTGTTGTCTTTGATGGCAACAACAGAAATGGCAGGATATGCAGAATTTGGAGATTTGGACGTAAAATCACAGGAGGAACAACATTGAAGAGAACATACGCATTGAAGAAAACGCGCGCAACAGAAGTATACAGAGAAGAAGGAAGATGGTGACTGTCGGATCCCATCCAAATTTCCCGAAAGTCCAATAGCCGTCAGATCTGCAGAAGTTGCGAGGGAGATAAGCCATCGGAGAATCGGGGATCGGGATTTCATAATGCAAAGAACAATGACTACGAAAACCCCGAAATCGCGATATGCGATTTCGCGATTTGATCGCAACCGTTAATCAAGCAGGGATCTGGACCGTTCATTTGTATGGACACATGGCAGCCAAGAGGCCTTATCGGCAATTCGGGGATCGAGATTTCATAATGCAAAGAACAATGACAACGAAAACCCCGAAATCGCGATATGCGATTTCGCGATTTGATCGCAGCCGTTAATCTAAGAAGTGATCTGGACCGTCTATTCGTCTAG
>ML780633.1:127435-139725 GCA_009831015.1 Picea engelmannii
ATAGGGAGATTGCTTTCCTGTGATTTAATTCAGAGCTTCAGTCTACTCCAGCAAGTATAGATAGAATGATTTTCTTTACTACAACACTAAGTGCTTTTGGAATTGAGCATATATAGTGCGTGGCTATCTTTGAAACAAAAGACATCCCTGGGTTGATAATTTATGTTTCACTTGGTTGTTTGAAATTAATTAAGCAATTATAGTGACCAACAGCCACCAAACATACACTGTGGATCCATGCCAATATGACTCAAATCTAAACATAGCCACCAAAAATACACTGTGGATCTATGTGTTAAATACTCAAATTTGAACATAGCCACGAGACATACAATGTGGATCTATGCAACAATACAAACTGAATATACTCCAATGCAACCTAAATCTGTCATAAAAGATTCAGGGTCTTCATATCCACCACTCTATAGTACGAATCTAACCATGTGATTACATGTGTCAAAGTCGAACATGGTAGAAACCACTTGATTACTGGTCATTAGTGTATACCGTTAACAAGTATGAGGGAAATCACCATTAATGTCAATGACTCCCAAGGTACTCTGGTACAATCCAAGGAATGTGAATAAATGAGTTGAGGTTGAACACTCGGCAGAATCTCCCGATCAGGGCTCAATAATGAAAACCCACTGTCGAAAGCGAGGAAACCTGCCATTGAGGCATGCAAGTTCCAAGGCACCAATTAGTTTCTAAGTCTAATTCTTGGATAATGAGTTGAAGTCGACAGGAAAAGACTCGTCACAGGAGGGCCTTAATGTATCCCACATCAATGACATGAAACAAGTAACAATATTTGATGTAGATCAGAGTAACGATTGATTTAGGATTGACTCGGGGATGGCTGATGCAATAGAAGGCTTAAAGACTGTAGAAATGGTTGACGCAACAGAAGGCTTTTCGGGTTGAACTTCATTTTGAACATATTGATGACACGACAATTTCCTTGGAAACACTGACTCAACAACAAGGATCACAGACCAATTTGTAATCTTATAGGAGTATGATCTGGAGACAAGTGGATTTTCCAACCTACACACAAGGTGAGTGAAAGGGTGTCATATTAAAAAGTGACTCTTCCACAGAATATAGGTTTAGACACAATTCTTTCCCAATTTCCCCCCCCACCATTTCTGGCGAGTACCTCTTTATTTTTACACAAGCTTGAGGAGGATAACATATGCTTGTAATGTAAGCTCATCCTTCAGACGAGTCCCTCGGAGTATGTTTAACAAACCCTAGGAAGGAGTGGTTCAGTCCCATTGCAGGTATTTTGATGTTTATTTAATGAGTCCAAAGAAAGAAAACTCATGGGTTTTTCATGTTTAGAGAGTCTGAAAAACACTTAAAGAAAACTCAGGTCCAATATGGGCCTTTCAATGTTTGTTTTATGAGTCCAAAGAAATAAAACTCATGGGTTTTTCATGTTTAGAGAGTCTAAAAAACACTTAAAGAAAACTCTCTCAGTTCCTTTTTCGTAAGGTATTCTGATGAGACCGAAAAAGAGATAAACTATTTCTCAACAGACATTTTCTTCAAATACTTTAACGAGCATGAAAAGAACAAGATCACTCGGAAATCTTTTCATGTTTAGAGAGCCTAAAAAAAGCTTAAAGAGGACTCCAGGGGGTTCCTTTTTTGTATAACCTTTACGAGTCTGAAAAAGTGATAAAAGTATACTTGGTTGCATTCTCATGTATTTACGAGCATGAGAAAGAACAAAGACTAATCTCGGTAACTTATTCTCATGTATTAACAAGCATGAGAAAGAACAAAGACTAAGCTCGGGATTGTTTTCATTTTTATGCAAGCTTTAAAACAAAACAAAACTATGCTTGGGATAGATTTTATTTTTACACAAGCTTAAAAACTAAACAAAGCTATGCTTGGACCTGGTTTCATTTTTACACAAGCTTGAACCAGAGGAAACTACGCTTGAGGTAAGTGGTTTCATTTTTACACAATCTTGAACCATATAAAACTATGCTTGCGACTTCCCAACGCATAACACAGGGATGGTTGGTACTTAGCCCCTAGTTTAAGAAGCTAGTGGCTCAATTTCAACATGAAGCCCAAAGGCTGAGGAAAATGCCCCCCAAGCTGCGTTTCATCCAACTGCAAAGGAGAATGAAATGAAGCTTCAAATGCTAGACGAAGGAATTGACTCAAATAGAGAGGGGGAAAACTATTTCATTTTTTAATGAACTTGACACAGAAACAAGAACTATCCTCGTAAGTGGTTTCATTTTTTAACGAGCTTGAAATTAGAAAACTATGCTCATAGACCTTTGTTTCATTTTTTAACGAGGTTGCTGCAGAGATGCAAAAACTATCCTCGGAAGTGGTTTATTGATCATGGATTCCAAGAGGACAATGCTCCGGAATGACACCATGTCAAGGGACAAAACTCGGTCATTGCTTCCAAGAGGTCTTCACTAGAAGGAAGAAACACACTCTGGAAGGACACCATGTCGAGGGTCGCAATAGGAGTTAAGAGATCAGACTCTAACAACCCTATCAAAGAGATCACCATGTCAACTACTGGATCTAATTCATCAGAAGTTGAAGTCATGGGAGACAACGCCACATAATTGACCTGTGGCGGGGGTGATACCGTCTGCATAGAAGAACCATTTAGGGAGGCAATCCAGGTGGGGTCAATGAATGAAAGTTGATCAATAGTCACAAATCGTCCATCATGAGGGAAAGATATCACATGAAAAAGAGTAGACACAATAGCTTTCATGGCATAGACATAATCTCGCCCAAGGAGTAAAGAAAAATCCAAGGGGTCTTGGATGACCATGACATCAATAAAGACAGTTTTCCATCCCAAAGTTATAGGAAACTGAGGAAGGGTCCCTAAAGGTTGACTAGTTCTTCTGTTAAAAGCTAACAGATTCTACGTAATCGACGCAAGTGGAGGACAACCCAAAGCTTGCCAAGCAATAGAGGAAAAAATACTAACTGACGAACCTTCATCTATCAGTGTTTGAGGAACGTCCCGACCACAAACCTGTGTTGTAATCCGGAAAGGAATGTGAGAGGGAAGACGAGGTCCAGTTAGCACACCCCAATCAAAATGGATGGCCTCATAACTTGGAGGGGGTTCCACAGGAGAAGGAGGAATACCCCTCGACATGGTAGATTCTGTATCAACGAGAAAACCATGGGAAGTATTGGGTTTACTCTCTAGAGGGAGAGTAGGATCGACCGATTGAGAGATCAGATCGATCACTTGGGTTTCATTCTCCAAGGGGAGAATGGGGTCGACAGGTGGAAAGGAATCGACCACTTGGGTTTCACTCTCTGAGGGGAGAGTGGGATTGACCAAGGATGGTATCAGATCAACCACTTTGTCAACTGGTTCAACTAAGGACGTGACTAGATTGACAACATGATCAACTGGATTGACCGGTGAAGGGACCAGAGTGATCATTCCATCAACTACAGGTGGGTTGATAGAAAGCTTACGGTAAGCAGCTGGAAGTTGAGACTGTGAAATGGTCATGTCTTCCAGTAATTTTGAGGCTTCGTCCATACGAGGGCAAAGTTGAGTGAGATGACTCCCTTTGCATAACATACACGAGAATTTGACTCTACTTTTCTTCTTCCCAACGGTATCTTGACTAGTCGATGAGAATTCATCAGCATGTTGTTCATAGGCTAATGACATGGGTTGGCGAGGATGTGTAGACCATGCTTCTATAACCTTGGATAGACCAGGGAAATTCTTAAGAAGATGGCTACCCTTACAAAGTCTGCAAGGGTACTTGGGCTTACGAGTTGTTTGGGTGATCTTGACATCATCAACACTCCCAGCACAATTAATAGTAAATGGTTATTTTCCAACATGTTTGACAGTTGTTGGAGGTTTTTACCCTCTCTTATCTTTCTTCTTCTTAATCTTTCATTTCTTCTTCTTCTTATTCACCGGGTTACTAGCTTCAGAACTTTCACTCGACAAAGAAGATGGAATGGAAGGAGACCTTGCAAGCGGAGAAGGAAAAGAAGATATTACTGGTGAAGAAGGTGAAGGATCAACATGAGGTTGATGCTCTTGGGGGGAAGTTCTTGTGAATGAAGCACTAACTACATTCGGGATTACCTGAGTGGAAAACAACCATACCGGTAATCCAATGGTGAGACTTGGAAGGCTCAAAGTAGTGATGTGAGGAGGACCAATGTTTCCATAAGAAGGAAAAACAAAAGGTTCCCCTGGAATAGGGGTTCCTTCATTGGTCATTCCAGGAACTGACGCCATTAAATAAATCCAACCTAGAGTCTGCTAGGGAAAACAAACAGCACACGCTAAAAATCTAGGAAGCAAGCAAGCAAACAAAACCTTCTTACAATGAGCACACTAGTTGGTGATGAAATCCAACGTCGTGGGAACAAAGTAAGAAGGGGATGAGATAAAGCGGGTGGAAAAGTTATATTGACGACCTGCTTAACAGACTTACACCCTGGTGCAAGCTCCCACACATAATCGTGGGTATACCTTCCAAGGAGCCCGAGTGAGTTTGGCCAATGTCGATTCCAGGTACCATGAAGACTTTCCCCTCCACAGTCACCTCATGTAAAGAACCTAGAGAGATAGGCCACTAAGGTTACCAATCACTACAGTGATGCCTGGGGAAACAGTCGACAGTCTGATCCACGCGTAAGGGCAGGGTATCTAGCCCGAAATCAACTTGAAAGGCTTCCACTCATCATTGTGGTTATACCTCTGAAGCGACCCCCATAATACACATAATATCTACACCAAGACCAACAAAGCAGGGTGAGTAACTCTGCCAGTCTCAATGTGACCTCATGATTGACCCTTGTGTTAGAAGGGTTTCCCAGGACAAAATGTAATAAGTGGATTTAACCGCTCCCTAACTCAAGATTCTATGTTTGTTTGTGACTTTGGAAAGTTATCTTTCACACCTATTTCAAAGCCCTACAACTAATCTAATGTAGGTTTGCTACCAAAAAATATAAAAATGTCTAATCAATTTTTACAAGCGCTTTGTTTTATGGTTGTTGTTACTCAAAAGGAATATGGTGTGGACAATATGGTGTTTTGACTAACTCGAAAATTATGCAAAGATATGAAGATGCAATCTTTTCATTTCGATGAAAGATATGCTACGAGAAGGAAAAAACATTTATCATTCCCATATGCACGATGTCCCAAAATATATTAAACTCATCAATATCAAGACTCTCAAGAAATGAGAAAAAGGTACAAAGCAAGAAATTAAATCTTTTTGTGTCAAAAATTTCACTAAAAGCAATAATGAACTTTCTTAAAACAAAGAAACCCAAACTGAAAGTTTTCTTTTAAAGCGAACTATTTAGAAGAAATCTCATCTTTCCCTAAACAATTCTAAAGAAAACACATGCTTTGTAATTGAAAGACACCCAAAGCAAGAGACTAATCCTTCAAAACCAAACAAAGAAAATATGGATAAAATAAACTCAAAGAATGTCAAGAAGACTGTAAACAGATCAATATAGGCTCCAAAAGTTCAATCCATTTGTTCAAAGCAAAACTATGCATCAAAAAATGACAAGACCCAATCCAAAAATTTTTACAAACAAGTTCGCAGGTTGGCAGTGTATTACAGTGCGAGAATCAAAGATTCACGCAGGCTGAACAAAGGTTGAATGCGAGGGGTTCTCATTGGACTTAACACCAAGGTACAAACTCAGGTGTTTCTCGCAGGCCACTAAAGGGTACAGTGCGAGAATGCCTGTAAACAAGCAAAATTTTGAAAAAGGACTAAATTTGGGTGAAGTTTCAGATCCAAAGAGTTTGGATGGATCTCCCACAGACTTAGAGACCAGAAAACAAGTAATCAAAGCAAGGGAAACTAAACTAACTAGGAAACAATCTGTTTCCTAGTGGAGTCGCCAATTTTGTTATCGGACTAATCGGTAGGTGCAGACACTAACTGATCTCCCTAGATCCACCTGGATCTAGAACAAAACACACTAGAACATGATGCTTTCCTTAAGTTTTAAATATTGAATTTACTAACTAAAGAGGGATGAGTGACATACCATTTAAATGTCGCTTCCTCTCACCATCACCATCCTAGCTCTGTTCCAATGCTCATACAATGATGATCTTACAAAAGAATGCAACCAACCAAAGTGATAGCAATAGAATAAACTCAATATAAACCTATGTATGTGATCAATGAATCATACAATAAAACACAACAAGATTTATAGGAAAGAATCATATTACTGTATCATATTAAATGTGAAAGAGATATTACAACCATGGCCTCGATGTCTTAAGGTCCCTTCCAACTATCCTTCGTTCCCCACACACTTCTTGCTCCAAGTATTCTGAGAGCATAGATCTGACAATATTCACAATCTATCTTGACAAAGGCAAAGCTCAAAGCCACTCCAACCAAGCTAATAATTCCAAACCAACCAAAGCTTATCCAATCCAAGCTCAAGCTAACTTTCTCCATGAGAGCTCCTCTCCTTTTATAAGTTGAAGAGGATAAGGTGAGGAGGTTAGGATGATCCCACTAAATCATGAAAGCGAGTAAGATCCAAACCATTCGGATGCCACCTCACCATGGAAGTTTCTCCTTCTAGAAGATTCGAGAAAACGCTCATTTTTCCCATGTGTAAGCATTCTCGCACCCTACCTATAGAGCAACCTGCGAACATCTCGCACCCTAGCTATGGTGCAACCTGTGATAATTAGGCATTCTCACACCCTAATACATAGGAAACCTGGGAACTTCCTTTTTTATAGGGTTTTTACACAGGAAAACGCAACTTCTTCTCTCAGGAAAAGTTCTTCTCCCTTCTTTCTTCAGGAACTTAGGCCATTGACCCTTATGAAGGCAACAAATAGGTTTACATCATTAATGGTCATAGGGATGATGAAAATAATGTGTAACAGGGGGCCTAGTGCAGGATAGCTCTTCCCTTGTCCAACTCCATGTGATCCTTGGTTATGACCACAGGCTAAAAAAACTAGGTGTCTTTTCTCATTTCATGACTCAGCGATACGAGCGCATCAAGTCTTTCGACTCTGCAAACCCTGAAACCCGAAATATTACCTTTGAGAATATTGATGGCTGCAAGTCTCCCCCTGATCTGATGGTCTTGGCCATATCAATATTTCGGTAACCGGGAGTTCGAAATGCAAGAGAGTCAAGTCTTTCGAATCTCCAAACCCTGAAACCCGAAACTCGAGTTCTTGTATGACATCCAACGGCTCTCGACGTTTTGGATCCAACGGTCCGGATATTTTTGATGAACCGGGAGTTTACAAGGCAATGTCTCCAAAACTCTTGTCACTCTAATCCCCAAATTATGATATGGGGATTCGTGTACAAGACCAACGATCCTCGAGGATTTGGATCCAACGGTCCATGGGATTTCAGAGCTTTCCATGAACTCTGACTGCTCACCATGCGTCTCCTTCGATGGATGGTCTAGATCCTTTCGGGACTCCTCCTTTCTAACACAGAGCGCATCGAGGTTTTTGGGTACCGAGACTTCGCGACTTGCGAAGACAAGGGCTCTTTCCCTTTGGTTTCCCAGGTGCCAAAACGCTGACCGACACCCATGTGTCCTCTACAAATGGATGGTCCAGGTAACTCCCATGGATCTTGGAATCTACGGTCCTGATTCCTTCGTTACTTGCAAAGGATGAAAGGGGGTTGAGGCATTAACGCCTACGTTCCTCCCTCCAATCTAACAGTCATGACAGACCTCAGATCCTCTGAAAGGATCTCACCCATTCATTTGGCAAACGTAAGGGTACTCTCTTTCGGCATTTGCAACTCACTATCCTTTCTGAGCTTCGTTAGCTATGAAGAACTTGAGAGCTTTTCACTCTTTCTCCTGGACTTGACTCTTAGAAGAGTCTTCAACACAACTATTGCACTCCTTCATCAAGGGGTTCTGGGGTTCTATTTGATCACAGAGAGCCTGTGCATATCAACACTACCTCTCATGAGATTAACAAAATCCATCTTCCAAGGGACTCAGAATGACTAGGTGAGTAAACCATCATACATGTAACTACGCCTAAGGTCAATGAGCTCATAGTTCATGGCTCTATCTTAAGACACTAAAGAACTCCAGAATTTATGAGAAAAAGTCATGTTCGACCCATATAATTCCTTACTTGCCTAATTATACAAACAAGAAGAAATAGGAGGGATACAATATATCCATTAAGCATTCATTCACATTCCTGAAACCATGCACAGTATAACCAATTCATACACAGTTACAGCTAAATTACACAAGGTAGGAAATCACTTATCTATTATAGGTTTCCACCAACCAATTGACTGTGGGTGTTTGTCCTTCCACCCGACCATAGGCTCAGAGGAATTTATTCTTAGCACTCTGGCCACCTCCGTGCGAAGCCATGATATCACCAGGGAATTCTCACAGTTCTCAAGGGTTCTCTCTCTGTTTCAGCTTCTGTTCGGGTCCTATTTTCGACAACTCAGAGCTTTCTCACTCGGTTTTGGCCTCAACGAGGTTTCTTATATGCTCTTTAGCATCAATCTCACGGCCTTCTATTCATGATTCGCTAGAGATCTTCACGCCTCTCCCTTGCGATCTTCTTCCCTCTCCTGTGTGTGTGTCCCTCTTACCTGGGAAGTTTTTTTTTTTGACGACCTATCTAGTTCCTTCTGTCAGAAGGAAGCTCAGGTCTGCAGGTCCCTATGGTACTTCAAACTGACAACCCATGTTTCCATTCATGGGGGTGGTTGGTGATTCAACCACCAGTCCTTTCTTCATTGACTGATTTTCTTTCCTTGGGATTCGAAGGAGGTTTTTCATTCTTATCAAGGGAGATTTGGGGTTATTTGATATATGAACCCTCTTGTATAGTTTTCACATTCTTCCTCTAGTGATATCATGGCCAGTAATTTCAAGGCTTCACCCCCACAGCCAGTTATTGGCAACTCAAATAATAATACATTTACATTTCCCTCATGCATTAGCATGGTAATTCCTATTCTATGATTAATTAGAAATTGGGGGAAACAAGATGTTACAGCGGTAGGAAAAGTGCGCCAGAAAAAGTGCGCCAGAAAAATCATGGTAGAAAAAGTGTGGCATAAAAAGTGTGGTAGAAAAATTGCGGAAAAAAAAGTGCGACAGAAAAATCACGGCAAAAAAATCGCGACAGAAAAAGTGTGGCAGAAAAAGTGCGATAGAAAAATCACAACAAAAAAATCGCAGCAGAAAAAATGCGGCAGAAAAATCACGGTAGAAACATGGTTGGGGTCTGTTTATGAGAGATATGGAACATCTTGTTTGAGGTATGTTTTCTGAGATAGGGTTTATGTCTTGAGATGGTATTGGATGTTTAGTATTGCTGCATATATCATATTTGTTGAGGGATACAGTTGGTATTTTGTTGTTGGTATTTGGCATATGGGTATTGGTCTTTTGGTTGTGATGTGTTTCTAAAGTTGTTGGTTTATCTTGAGGCTACATAACAGTGAGGTTGTGGCACATGATTTGATGTAAGGGTTTATGGTATATGGTTTATGGATAGAGTGATGAATTGTTAGATAATGTTTGATGGTTATATTGGTGTATGTATTTGGTATATGGTTGAGGTACATGTTGGGTACATGGTTGAGACAAGTAGTTGATGAGTTGGCACATACATGAGGTGTATATTTGATGAGGTTGGTACATATTGATGAGTCATAGTTGATTTGTATTAGATGCATGGTACATGTTGTTTGGTGTAGGTTGATTAATACAAGTTGTTATAGGTTATTGATACAAATTGATAGTGACAGGTTGACAGTGGCATCGGTTGATTAATTAATAGTGAAAAGTTTTCTACATTTTGCATTTATATTTCAAGGCGGTTGGACAGGGAAAGGACATGTGGTTGTATCCACCTTTCGATTGTCATCAGAGAACATAGGGGGTTGTAGCCTCCTTCTGGTTGTAGCCAAAGAATTGGGGAGTTAGAGCTTCCCTCAGGTTGTATCCTAAGAAACTAGGGGGTTGGAGCCTCCTTTTAGTTGCAGCTAGAAAACAAAGGAATTTGGTGCTTCCAATGAATGTAACTCTTAAATACATATAATAAAAAGAATTATGTGGTTTTCTCCTGCTTTGGGTTTCCACGTAAAACACTGGTGTACTGTGTATGTGTATGATTGCTCATTTGTTCATTTTTTATTTACTCTCCAACTATTGGATGATAATGCTACATTGATATAACATTTGGATTTTGTGGTTGAAAAGGATTGGATTTCTCTATTACTGATTCACCCCCCCCCCCCCCCCCTCTTAGTAATCCAACAATTGGTATCAGAGAAGGTTCCTTTAGAAATCAGTTTAACCACTGAAAGGTAGATCATGGAGAGAAATAACATGTATAAAAATGGAATACCACAGTTTGATGGACAAAAGTATGCATTTTGGAGCAGAAGGAAGAAAACATATATACAGGCACAGGGATTTGAAATTTGGCAATCTGTTGTAGATGGATACAAAGAACCGGCAGTTCCACCGACAAATGAAAGAGCAATAAAACTCGGGAAAAATAATTCCAAAGCCACAAATGCACTTCTCAATGGTCTTTGTGAATCATTATACAACAAAGTTATACATTGTAAATCCGCTAAAGAGATTTTGGACAAGCTTCAAAATATTTATGAAGGATATTCAAAATTCAAAGAAGCAAAGCTTCAAACTTAGAGGTCAGTTCGAACAACTAAAGATGAAGGAAGCCGAGAATATTGCATCTTACTTCTTGCAAGTCGATGAAATAGTAAATTCAATCATAGGACTGGGAGAAGAAATTAAAGAATATTTAATTGTTCAAAAGGTACTACAATCTCTTCCTATGAGATTTGATCCTAAGATATCAGCACTAGAAGAAAGAGCATATCTAGACTCAATAAGCATGGACTAACTACATGGAATCTTCACAACATATGAAATGATAACTGAACAAGAAAATCCAGATATAAAAGAATCAGCTTTCAAAGCATCCAAAAGATCAAAGAAAAAGGGAAAGCAAAAGGAAAAATAACATAGCAGCAACGATGACATCTCGGAAGATGATGAAGAAATGGCCAACTTTGTCAAAAGATTGAACAAAGGAACCAACGACAGATATACAGGTAAGTTTCAATTGATTTGTTTTAATTGTGATGGTATTGGTCATTTTGCTAACAAATGTCCTCATAAGAAAAATAAGAGGAATGATGAAGATTACTCAAATAGAAAACAAACATATAAATGAAAAAGAACCACAAAGAAAGATTTCAAGAAACAATTATGCACCAAAGAAGACATTTCCTCACCAGATGAAGATGAAGTTAGTGATAGTGAAAGATAAAGATTTCTATTCATGGAAGTAGAAGACTCTGATAAATAAGACACCAAAGAAGAATATGAAGAGGCAGAAGTTGACTACCAAGAAGAATTTTTGTGTTCCATAGAAGTTATAATAAGAGAAAAGAAGAAAAACAAGAAGCTACAAGTAGAACTGGACAATAAAGAAGACACTCAGGAAATGGAACAAATGATCACAAATTTGAAGGTTCAAATAGAAGAAGATAAAATAATTTAAGAAGTACTCAAAAAACATCTAGAAGAAAGAGATAGGATCCTTGGAAATTTGGAAGCAGAGATTGTCACATTAAGAAAGGATCTTCAAGAGAAAAATATGTAGAACAACTCAAAATTTTTAGATAACATTATCAATAGTCAAAATCCTCATCATGACAAGTTCGGACTTGGATACAATCAAACAGAAAATGGATCAAGATCCAAAACAACATAAAATGAAACATATCCAAAATGATACGCAGAAACAATCAAAGGGGATATGTGTTGAGCGGAAATATTGTCGTTAATTTCGTTGTAGTATTTGCCCAACGATTTAATTTGTCAATCCAAGGTTCGTAGGCTTACGAAGCACATGCACTGTATATGCAGGACTGAAGTAGAAGTAATCTAATCTAAATTGTTGAAATGAAACTAATCTAGGAAAGCAAGAAATTGCATAAAGGAAAAGCAATACAACATGTGAAGAGTCAACGACAAATAACATATGTGAGCTCACACAATAAAGCTATCTTGAATTACATAACAATAATCAAATGACAATCATGAAAGCATAACAATGAAATAATATGAATCAAAGCTAAGAATCCCTTTCTCTTTTGAATCCTACTAACTACTCTAATTCTAATTACATCCTAATTTAATTCTCATGAAGAGAGAGCATTCTCTTTTATACATGAGAGCCT
>ML780633.1:139775-178452 GCA_009831015.1 Picea engelmannii
TAAATCCTCACACATATCTCTCATATATCTTAGATAATATATTCCAACCAAATCTCCATGATCTTCTCCTTGGAATGGGATTGAATTATCTCCTCAAATATTGAAATGGTGGAGGAAGTATTCGAGAAGTCCTTTGAATTAATCCATCATATATTCATACACATTACAAATCTCACACATATTTGAGATATATATGAAAACATGTTGATTTTCTAACATTTAATCACAAATTCCTTTTAAATATTAAAATGAATAAAGTGGAGAACAATAAGGTGAAACCCAAGTATATTTATGGAAATGATATCGTGAAAGATTAATGGGGCGATGAAATGTGAAGAAGGATGAAGGGAAATGTGGATGAGAATAGGAAATTTCTAAGCCCCAACAATATGAAGACCTACAAAGAATATTACAGGGACACTCCTCCACCAAGAAGATTCAGATTTCAGAATCAACGACCGATAGATAGGCCTCGGGAAGAAGAAGGATTCATAAGAGAAACTCCTTTTAGAAGATATTCAACTCGCAGGTATCAAACTATATTTTTTGGTTTATGTTATGCATGTAATAATTTTGGACATAAAGCTATGAATTGCAGAGCTAACAGCAGGAACATAAACAACTTTGAAAGTCATACCCAAAACGGTTATTTAAGAAGGCCCAGTGAAACACAGAGAAGAAGTCACAACAGGTTTGAATCATTTAGCACTGAATTTGAATGATACAAGTGTAACAACTTTGGACACATGGCCAAAGATTGCAGAATGATAGTTCCTCCTAGAGAACCACAACATAACAACAACAATCACAGACAATAACCTCAGAAGAGATCATGGATAAGAAATAAAAATCAGTATAGCAATGAAGAATGCACACTTTCTCTACAGGCTAAGAAAAAGAGACGTGGTTGGTATGTTGACAGTGGTTGTTCAAAATACATGACAGGTGATAAAGACAATTTTCTTACATTAAGAAAGGAAAGATATGGATCAGTCTCCTTTGGAAATGATGGTTCAGCTAAAATCATTGGAAAAGGCACAGTCAGAATTGGAAACAAGAATACCAAAGCATAAAATGTTCTACTAGTAGAATATATGAAACATAATCTTCAAAGTGTGATTCAAATGTGTAACCAAGGTCATAAAGTTACTTTTTATTCACAAAAGTGCGAGATAAGAAAAGAAGTTTCATGAAAATTGATTGCAACAACTGCAAGAACTTCAAGCAACATATATGTATTAAGTGAAATTGGAAATGAAAAGTGTTGTCTAGGAAAGGAAGATGAAAGTTGTATATGGCACAAAAGAATGGGTCACATACACTTTGATAACCTTTTCAAAGTCAGCAAAAAGGAATCAGTTAGAGAAATACCCCAGATTACGAAACCAACTAACACTTTATGCAAGCATTGTCAACAAGGAAAGGAAACAAAGACCAAGTTTAAATCAAAGGAATATTCAATGACAAGACCACTGGAAATTGTGCATACTAATATAGTTGGACCAACTACAAAAAAGTGTTTAAAATTTGAGAAATACTTCATGTTATTAGTTGATGATTATACAAGAATGACTGCAGTTTGGTTTCTCAGGAATAAGTCAGAAGCTTTTGAAAAATTCAAGGTATACAAAGAAATGGTTGAAAATGAAATGGATTCAAAAATCAAATGTTTGAGATCTGATAATGGAGGAGAGTTCACTTCAAAGGAATTTATGGACTATTGCAGCAGACATGGAATAAAAAGGAAATTATTTGTTTCTAGGACACCTCAACAAAATGGAGTTGTTGAAAGAAAGATCGAGACAATACATGAAATGGCTCAAACAATGTTAATGGATTCCAAATTGATAGATATATTTTGGACACATGTAGTGCATACATCGGTTCACATTGAAAACAGATTAATGCTCAAAAACAACACTGACAAAACTCCCTACGAGATCTGGAAAGGAAGATCAGAAAATGTGAAGCACTTCAGAGTATTTGGAAGAAAATGCTACATTAAAAGAGAATATGGAGGAATGATAAAGTTTGAATCTCATGTGGAAAAAGGAGTACTTTTTGGTTACTCAAGTACAAGGAAAGCATAAAAGTGTTACAATATGAGGTTGAAAAAAGTTGTGGAAAACATCAATGTAACAATTGATGAAACAGGTGGATGAGAATTAAAGGAAGAAGAAAATGAATCAATGGAAGAACTTTACAAAGAAGAAGTAGAAGATGAAGAATAAGTAGAATGGTAATATGAAAATGATCAGAGAAAAGTAGAAGAGAAATCTCATCAGGTGCCTCCAAAGACACCTAGCAAACGAGTACATAAGAATCATCCTTCAGATCAGATTATCGGAAACAAAGATACAGGAGTTGAGACTAGAAGAAGAATATGTTCACCATAACAAACACACCTGGCACTCTCATCTACGATTGAACCAAACAGTTTTGAAGAGTCCAACAAGGATGAATTTTTGAATAAGGCCATGGATGAAGAATTGGATCAAATAAAGAAGAATGACACTTGGGAATTGGTTCCAAGACCAAAGAATAAGAATGTGATTGGCAAAAAGTGGGTATTCAGAAAAAAATTGAATGAAGATGGATAGGTTACAAGGAACAAAGCTAGATTGGTATGTAAAGGATACACAAAGGCTGAAGGAATCAACTTTGAAGAGACATTTTCCCCAGTTGCCAAAATGGAAGCAATCCGATTGCTTTTATCTTATGCATGCTCCAAGAATATTAAAGTGTATCAGATGGACGTGAAATCATATTTTCTGAATGGGGAACTTGAAGAATAATTCTATATCGAACAACCAAAAGGATTTCAGTTGTCAGAGAATGTAGATTAGGTGTGCAAATTGAATAAGTCCTTGTATGATCTAAAACAGGCTCCTATAGCATAATACTCTAGACTAGATAAATATCTACAGTAGGCAGGGTTCAGAAAAGGAAGTGCAGACAATAACCTCTACATCAAGGTAACTTAGGATAGTATTTTAATAATTGAAGTTTATGTTGATGATATTATTTTTGGAAGCAATGATGACATGTTAAGCCAGAAATTTGCAAAGGATATGCATAATGCATTTGAAATGTCATTACTCATAGAACTATCCTTCTTTCTGGGTCTTCAGATACGTCAAAGAAACCAAGGAATTTTTATTTCTCAAACTAAGTATATCAAAGAAATGATAATGATTTTTGGAATGGAAGATTGCAAACCAGTTGCAAGTTGAGAAAAGATGATGATTCAAAGTCTACAGACCAGAGGAAATACATGTCAATGATTGGTAGATTACTATATGTGAAAACATCCAGACCAGATGTAATGCAGGCAATTGGACAGGTGGCACGATTTAAAGCAGCCCGAAAGGAATCACATGTCGTATAAGTGAAGAGGATTTTCATATATCTCAAAGGAACATAAGATTTTGGATTATGGCATCCAAAAGGAAAGGATCTATCACCTATTTCCTACATAGATGCAAATTGGGTAGGTTGCATTGATGATTGATGAAGCACCAATGGAGCATCGTTCTACTTGGGTGAGTGTTTAGTATCTTGGCTAAGAAATAAACAATCATTAGTATCTTTATCTACAGCGAAGGCATAGTATATTGTAGCAACATGATGTTGTACACGGGTCCTATGGATGAAACAAACTCTGACAGATATATAGGTTGAGTATGATGAGTCCATTGCAATATATTGTGATAATACAAGCACCATCAGTATCTAAAAGAACCCAGTGATGCACTCCAAGATGAAGCACATTCCAATCAAGTATCACTTTCTATGAGAACAAGTTACAGAGAAGAACAACAGAGTTGAATATGTGGCCACACAAGAACAAGTGGTATACATATTTACAAAATCACTTCCACGGGAAGCCTTTGAGTATCTTCGCTAGAGACTCAGAGTAATTTCTACTCCAAAATGAATTTTTTTGAATTCTTATCTAATATGTCTTAGATTTACATGAGGAAGCACCATAAAGAGGATAGTTCAAGTCAAGAGATTAGTTTCAAGAAGAGTTAAGTCATGGGGAGTATCCCCAAGGACAGTTCAGTTAGGGGGAGAAGCCCTGGATGGAAATATACCTTTTCCATTGATGACAAAGGGGGAGATATTTATCGTATGAAAATCACAGAGGCATGGTTCCAAGGGGAGCGATGTTCATAGAGGGAGCATGAGTGATATTACTTAAGTATTGCATGACATGACTTCAGTATTGCATTTAAGTTTTTCCATCAATTCCAAAGGGGGAGATTTTTTATTATTTGGGTTGGTTTTCATTGATGTCAACCCTTGAAGAAAGTCTAGTAACAATTTCCGGTAGCACAAAGGTTTGGGTAATGGAACCAAGTTTGTTTGATGGATAATGGTATGTGTTTTGATATAGCTGCAGGTAATACTATTATATATGAATAGTATATGTCATTCCATTTCCGGTGGTATGTGGAACGTCACATAACTCCTAACAGTTAAAGAGTTATGGCCATGTGAAGTTGGAGAACCCTCATGAGTCATATAGAAGCCCCAAAAGGTCAAAGTAGTCAAAGTGTTTGCAAAAGAAATTATTTAAATAATAAAGTTAATGGAGAACTCCCTAAAATAAGGAAAGTTGGATGCTACATGAATGTATAAATAGGAGGCAAGGCTCTCTCATTTTATCAAACTTGAACCTATTGAATATCTATTTTGTGAAAGGTTAATTGGGCGGGTATTATTGATAGAGAAAAGTGCGGTAGGAAAAGTGTGACAGAAAAACTGCGGCAGAAAACGTGCGACAGAAAAAGTGGGACAAAAAAATAGTGGTAGAAAAATCGTGGCAGAAAAAGTGTGGCAGAAAAATCACGACATAAAAAGTGCAACAAAAAAATTGCGGTAGAAAAATGGCGGAAAAAAAATCACGACAGAAAAATTGCAAAAGAAAAAGTGCGGCAGAAAAATCGCGACAACAACATGGTTGGGGTCTATTTATGAGAGATATGGAACATCTTGTTTTAGGTATGTTTTATTAGCTAGGGTTTAGCTCTTGAGATGGTATTGGATGTTTAGTATTGTTGCATATATCAGATTGTTGAGGGATACAGTTGGTATTTTGTTGTTGGTATTTGGCATATGGGTATTGGTCTTTCGGTTTTGACGTGTTGTTGAAGTTGTTGGTTTAGCTTGAGGCTACATAAAAATGAGGTTGTGGAACATGGTTTGATGTAAGGGTTTATGGATAGAGTGATGACTTCTTAGATAACTTTTGATGGTTATATTTGTGTATGTATTTGGTATATGGTTGAGGTACATGTTGGGTACATGGTTGAGACAAGTAGTTGATGAGTTGGCACATACATGAGGTGTATAGTTGATGATGTTGGTACATCTTGATGATTCATAGTTAATGTGAAGTTGATGCATGTTTTATGCATGGTACATGTTAGTTCAGGCTAATGGTACACGTTGTTTGGTGCAGGTTGATTGGTACAGGTCGTTACAGGTTATTGGTATAGGTTGAATCAGATAACTTATCAATAGTTTTAGAATCTCTTACTCATTACAACATCCATTCAAGAGATGAAATCAGAAATAATTCTTCTCCACATCCAATCATACACACTCCTGATGAAAAAAAACAACTTTGTTTCTGTTCCTAAACAGGACTTCTCAATTAAGGAAGCTCCGAAATAGTTCTTAACAAAATAAAAAAATGAGGGTTATTTTCCACAACCATCGACCCTTTGCTAACAAGTCGACTCTCTTATTTATAACATATTATTAACTAAAAATAACAATTAAAGTGAAGCTAAATAAAATAAAATTTGCCACATGGCACTTTCTTTTATCAATCTTCAAATATTCATCAAATGATCTCACTTGAGTGGATGACTCTTCTCGTACTCTGACCACTTGATGAAGATATCCTCACATGTGTTAGCATATCGGAATCGATGTTTTTCCATTTGGGCTGAATGAATCTCTCTTATCTCTACTGCTTGTGCTCGATACTTGACTATTCTGGCACTTAACTGTTGCAACATGGCTCGATCTTTGATCGGGTGCTCCATGAACTGTTGCACCTATCCTGATGCCAATTAGTCACTGTTTCTATTTCCTCAGCCCATGATGAGTCTTGTTCAACGTGCGATTTGACTATGTTGCGCAAGTCGACAAAGTCATCGGGTGTGCCAAATTTGGGGAGGCTGATGTCTCTCATTGCTCAGTTGATATTGATCCATCTTTTCTCTAACTTGGCCCATTTCTCTTGGATTTCCCGATGAGGTTCCCAAGCCATTTTTGCCTAATATTCGACCGATTTATTTATGTGATCGAGGCTGCTTTATTTTAACACCTTGATGCCATGCTCCTCTATATGTTGACCCTGCTTAATCACGCTGATATAGTTGACCCTTTCCATAGCTTGTTGTACTTTCTTTTACCACCTCTCCATATCCTTGCACATGGCCAACACCATGAGGGTGTCTTCTTGCAGCTCAACTATCCTCACAGTGAACAGGTGTCATTCATCTATAAATTTGTTGTAGGCCTCTTTGAATTCGCTCCTTAGGTACACCACGACCTGTGTGGTGTCCTGGTAATATTTTTCCAAGTGGCCCAAATGTTCCATTTCTTTCAGAGAAACCAACTCCTCTTCATCACTTTTTTCTCTATCTAGGGTGGCATATGTGATTTCCATCCCTGCGTCGATAAGTTCAGATGTTTTGGCTTGCTTTGTATTTATCAGACTCTCCTCCATGGTGATGAGGATGGAGCGATCTAGAGTGATCCTCCTCTTCTTGGTGGTTCTCTGCACGATAGCTTTCCTTTTCTAGTCATAAGTGATGGCATGTATGTCAGCGACCTCATCCATGGGATAAGGAATTTGTTGATTTCCCCAAGTAAGCATATTTCCTAGGCTCACGATGGTATATATTTGTTCAATACTGGGTTCTTGAAATTCCTCCATATGTTCAAAAGGTCCAGCTTATTTTTTTCTCTTATCAAGAAGTTGAGTACCGATTGAAATTGAGGCATTAGGGGTGTCGGTACTTACCTGATAATAATCCGTTGAGATGTCGATTTCTTGCCATGGAGCTTCTTCCTTTTGTTTGGCCATCTCTGTCTCATCCTTCGAACTATCTTCTTGGTTCTCCAATGCATTGGGTAACTCGGTGTCTAAGACACTCTTGACCTCTTGTTCATTCTATGGAAGGTCTAAAATTTGAGCATCGGGAGCTGGGGAAGATGTCCTCTCTAGCTCCTTTTCCTCTACGATATGCATAGGGGTCACCAAGGATACCTCTGGGCTCTCTTCACCATCATAGATGTTTACCAATTCGCTTAGGGGGTTTGGCGCACTTGCTCTCCCTGATGCTCTGACTGTCTTCGACTGAGTTGAAACACCTGCCGACAATCCATCTGGTGGAATTTTGAATTCAAGGTCGTCTAACCCGGTGAGTTCATCAATTTTTATTAATTCAGGGTCGCTTGGGCCCGTCTGGATTTCATCTGGGTTATCAATAGGGGACCCTGACATTCCTGTGAGGTCTGGGTCATATTGTAGCTAATCAATTATCTATTGCACCTGTTCTATCATGAGAAACCCCCTCTCCCACTCATGGATATGAAACTAGTCATTTTTTGGTCGACCATCCTTTCCACCACCTCATCCTAGTATTGGGAATTTTATGTGAAGACTTCATCTTTGAATTTTTCATGGGCTTATGGCCAGCAGGACGACACTTGTGAGGCATGTTTCAAAACCAAACCCTTGGGGTCATGCTTGTAGAATCGACTAGTCTGGAATCTAAACTCCAATTAGCTCAACCCTTCTTGTTTGGCTTGAGTAGTTTACTTCACCATGTAGAGGCCTACATGAAATCCATAAGGTATAAACACCCTCTTTTTATCCTTGACCAAGGTGGCTTTGTAGCCTTGGAGGATGTTCTAGTATCATATCTCTCCCACTACAAGTCGGTCAGGGACATGTGCTGGCAGGAGATGTGGTGGTGTGGTGGCCACAAACACCCTAATGTAGGTATCGCACTCATCTAAGTACCAGTGGCCTACCTTTGATATCATTTTCTTGGCTATAGTCGATAGCATCAAGCATTATTTCTTAAAAATAATGAAATAAATTCATGCGATGAATTCATCGTAGATGAGAGAGTAAGAATTATTGTACCTGTTCTCCCATAAGATGGTAAAATATATGTGGACCGAGAGCTCTGTGACGTGCCATCTCAGGTTCATGCCGGTGAAAATGTTTCTGGCACACATGTCATCAAGAAGATATGATGCCATGTAGAAGGCTAGTGTCTCTCCTTCCTTCAGCATATGAGACTGTTGTATATAGATGCTCAGTTGTTTCTAAATGATATCCTCCCAATTGAAACTGTTAGTGATCAAAAACACACTGGCATTTTTGAAAGAACGATGCCTAATCTTGTAGGAAAACTTTTGATAGCTTCTTGGGCTTGAAATGGAGATTTGAAAGCACCATTGGAAAGATTATAATTTGTGGATGTCGATCGACTATTTAAGCATGCAAAACGGACTCTCCATGACTGAGAAATTTGATTTTGAAAAAATCTGCGCTTTCACCAGTGCAGAAGGTAGAATTATAACTAGTTAGCTGGTGAAAGCTCCGCCTTTCACCAGCTAAGGAGTGGATTTTCGGGTAAATTAGCTAGTGAAAGCCTATCATAGCCAGAATAGCCAAATTTTCACCCAGATCAGGATTTTTTGGGTTAGAATGATTTGAAACCATTTCAAATAGATAGATGGTGAATTATCAAGTCAAAATCTGAAGGCCATTCTTGGAGATGAAAGTCAAAAGGGAATTTTTTGACTAGATTTGGTCATTTTCAAGGGAAAAATGATAGGGATTTTTGGCACACATCATCAAATTCGTTCGAATTCCACTTTCAGAGGAACAGATCAAAGAGCCTTGGAAGGCTAGGCTACACTTCATCAACTTTCAACCAATGTTTGAAGACCAAAAGATAGAGATTGACCTCATCTTGAGGATCTCTCCTTATCTTTTGTAAATCAGTTTTGACTTTCTATTTTTAGAATATCAAATCCATTCTTTTAGGATCTGAAAACTAATTGTAAAAGGATATAAATGCCTAGTTTTTCTAAGAGTCTAGGGGTTCAATTTTGGATACTCTTTAGCTATTGTACTAAGACACTTATTTTTCAATACAGAATCAGTCTTCGTTTGTTTTTAATGAAAGATTTCTTCATCTATTCCATGTTCTGTACTTTATTTCAGTTTAGCTTAGCTATTAAGAACTGCCATCTTCTTATTTAGCTCATAAAATTGAACTAAAGGAATTCTTGCTGGCTTGTATGATCCTACACACTGCTGTACTTGATTATCTAGATCAGTTTTCTCCATACCTTTTGATATTACTCTGTCTGTTCATTGATTCCTAAAAGAACTTTTTCATTCGATTGCATTGTGAGTTGTCTTCTCATTAGCTACTTTCTATTATCCCATTGATCCACACTTTCATTATTCATGATTTATTAAGTTACCAAGCATCCTTAGTCTACAACCCTAAGGAGTTTCTTGGAGTGATAACAAATTGGCGTCGTTGCCGGGGAGAGGAGATCAAAGCTCAGCTTCCTTGGGAGACGACAAGATCCAAATTTGATGATAGACAAAGATTGGACATCATTTGTTTGTAATTATCTATCTAGCGACTCCATGAAGGACAGATTCAGTGGCGACTCCACAATAATCAAATGTCAAAATCGTTTGCAGCTCTTTTGGCTCAGAGGTTTGCACCTCTTGACTTTCTCAACAGTTCCTGGTTTCCCACATCCAGTTCCTTCTATAGATATTTGGGGAGATCACCTCCCAAGATTTGCAGAAAAGAAAGGATATAATCCTTCGGATCATCTCATCAGATTTAATCAATGCATGATTTAGCTGGATATAAATCATGAGGATGTGCTCATGAAGATGTTTGTCTTCTCATTAGAAGGAGATGCTCGCGAATGGTATCGATATTTACCTCCTTCTAGCATATCTTCTTTAAAAAAGTTTCATACAGTATTCCATCATCGATGTGAAAGGTTTTTTTCTTGGAAAATTCTTCTTGAGGGTTGTTGTGAAGAATTTCATGCACATATTCAAAATGTCTATTCTTCTAGTTGTGAACATGAAATTCTTTCTATTGTTGTTGTTCAAGAGGAAGATCTTCAAGATAGAGTTGATGTGAATATTGATGATTGTGTGACCGAAGATTCTCTGGATTGTTCTTCTTATGCACCTACTACTTTAAACAAAAATGAAAATGATTATAGGGTAGGGGAAGAAGAAGTTGAATTTTCAGCTGAAAGTCTCTTTAAAGAATGCTGTGAAAAAATTGAAAAGCATGTTCAGCAGGAAGCAATTGATTCTCCTCTTTGCAGAGATGAAAGTTATGTTGTTAAGGAAGATATTCATAATACAAATGGTTATAATGAGAATTATTTATCTGTAGATACATCAGATCTTATCTCTGTTGCACATGTTGCCTTTGATTTGTATGAAGAATCAGTTATAAAAGAGGATTGCTCTCAAATTTTCAAAGAGGTTTCTTATGACAGTTTTTCGCCTGTGACAGATGAGAAGGATTTGAATATGGCTTGTCTTTATTTGCTAGACACAGAGGTTTTTTTTTCACCTATCTTTGATAAGTATGCAGATGAAAAAAAACATTTCATCATCAACAATGAAGTTAGTTTGCAGCTCTATTCATATCTGCACACAGTTGAAGGTGGAAGCCATGATAATCCAGAAAATATGCAGATACTTTCTACTTTTCAGCTGAAACAATAGAAAGAGGTATTTTCTTTTGATTTTATAGATTTGTTTGTGTACTATCTGAAATCTTCGAGCAGCATAGATGTCAAATTGCTTTTTCCAAACAAAGGTTGGTTATGCTGCATTTTTTAATTATATATCAGTATTTCATGGTTTCCTACATTCATCTTCAGATCAAAAGTTTTACCAGCTATTTGGATACTCAGATGGCTTCATTGGAAGCATTATTTTACCTAATTTTGAGGCAGCAGTTGGTTAAAGTAGGGTAGTTTAGGAAATAAGCTCTTTCTCGAGCATTTCTTTCTTCTAATTTGCAATAGAAATACCAGTGAGCTCGTGTGAATAAAGACATGTTTGAAGGTGTACAGAGATCAGATTACAGGAAAATTGGTTGCAGAGATCATGGTTACAGAGTTTTCAGTTTAAAGTCTAGATCTTAACACCTGGAATAAGCCCGGGCAATTACTTTTAAATTTTTCATTAACCATAACAAAATTTTCAAAAGACACGTAGAAATTTTTTAAATTGTAAGTCTTAAACAATAAGGTTTTGAGTTCTTTTGAATGAATAAAACCTTTTTATTCATCAAAGAAATTTGTTTTCACCAGCTAACATTCCATTCTAAGATGTGATAAGCTGGTGAAAGTGTTTACTTTCAACAACTAATAGAAATCTTCACGAACAAATAAGCCGGTGAAAGGGATAAAACTGAGTTTTTATACGACAGTCATGGCAAAGTTTAAAGACACCTGGCGTATCATCATCAAAGTAATTGGTGGGAGCAGAAATGGATCAGATATTCACCACATTTGGCTGAGTCATCATTGCAAGGCAGAGAATGTACATGCAACTTTCTAATGAGAAACAAATGGCAAATATCCCCGTTGCATCTGGCAGAAAGTGCAGGTTATCCTGCAATAGATGAAGACCAACTAAGAAAAGTAATCGATTCTCCTAAAGAAGGACTTCCTATATATTCTTCTCATAGACAAACCCATGTTCCTTCATCTCTCTAAATGTCTCCAGCACCTAGGATTCCTATCCAAAATTCAAGGTCACCTCTTAAAAGTTCACCAACTAGTCAACCAACAACTACACTCAGGAGTCCTGGAAGTGGCTTGCTTGTGATCTCCCCTGTGTATCAAACATCAGACTCTGGAATTTCCCATGGTACCATGTCTGTTGCAATGCCTAAACATGAAATACGAAAGCGTTGCCTTTCAGATCTTGTCCACTCAATTCCATCATCGCAACAAATAACATCTCCTGGAGAAAGTCAAAAGGAAAGGAAATCTGTGTGTGAATAGGGAAGCCCTCAACCTATTAGTGCTCAGTTAAAGATTCCTCAGAGAAGTTTGGGGTGGTTTATAGGCTGTTCTTATGGAAAAATTCTTATGGAAGCTAATCATGGGAAGGCACCTTCAAGGATACATGTTTCAATTCTTCTTCAAGTGGTTAGGCATTATTCTCTGTATTAAGCACGCCCGTCTTACAAGCCAAATGGAATCTCTTGGCATTCCGTATGTTGAAGATGTGGGTTTCTGAAAGCCATATGCAAACTTGTGGTTTCGACTGCCTTCTTCTAGAGAGGATACATGGTAACATATTTTCTCACGCCTTGGTAAACCCGGCAGCACCTACTGGGATGTCAAAGTAAATGATGAGAGAATAGACACAGGAAAGGAGAAATACAACACAGAGTTCAATGAAAATGGATGGTGGCTATGGAGGAGGGTGGGTCCCTCTTGCTACTCTTAAGAAAGTCTTACGTGAAATTCTGAAGTATCTCGGATTTCTATGGTTTTTTTCCCAGTTACCAGACCTTTAAACAATCATTATGTGCTCGATTTTGAAAGAGAATGAAGGATGGCTTCTTAACTTGGACCATGAGCAACCGGCTTTGTGTTTCTTTGTTGGGAGTTATGTATTTGTTGTAAGTGTGCATCATGTGCAACTCCTTCTGCAAGTATTGAGTGTAAATCGTTTTCACCATACAACAGCAACCGCAGCAGCAACTACCACTTCTACAGCAGCAGATGCTACCTCATGGTAACCGCGTATATCGTTATCCACCTGGAAGGAATGTCAATGAAATTCCTTTATCTGGAGTTGCGGGAGAAAGCACATGCTCATTGAAACTATGTAGATGATGTTCCAAATGTTGTCAAACAAAGAAGGTTGTCAGAGCTCATCAGTGCTTTCCAGAAATCAATAGGTCAGAGGTATGACTCACAGATCAAACAACCAAAATTCCCTCATACAGTCGCGCAATTACAGTTCCAGATTTGTTCAAGTGGCAAAAGATGGTTGAAAATCTAGTTTGGAGAGCAAACTCATCATACATGTGTGCGTTTCAATTATCAAACGGTTTAAATTATGGTTCTGTGATCAATGCTTGAACAATTATTGCCTCAAATATCTGCTTCTGTTAGTCGAGTCACAATTTTTGCTTAGTCTCTGCCTAAATTGACTGAATGTTGCCTATATTCTCTGTGTGTTTAATATTTTCATTACACTTGAACTCCAAATCTTACCAATTTAACCGAAGATTCCCAGGCCTTGATGATATCTCATTAAAGATAACTCATTGAGGAGTGTGCTATGTCGATGTTGCATACATCGGGAATAAAATTGGTGATTCAAAATATCCATTGGTGCTAGGGCATGAAATTGTTGGAATTGTGAAAGAATTTGGCATCAATGTGGTATGTTTTAAGGTTGGCGATCATGTTGGAGTGGGTGCATATGTCAGTTCCTGTCAGCAATGTGAATATTGTAACGAATGATGGAAATCTACTGTGAAAAAGGGCCTGTTTTAACCTTTAATGGTATTGATGTAGATGGCATAGTAACTAAAGGAGGATATTTTAGTCACATTGTTGTTCACCAAAGGTACTTCTATAAGATACCAGACAATCTACCACTGGCTTCAGCTGTACCTTTGCTCTGTGTAGGAATTACTGTTTACAGCCCTATGATTCGTTATCACATGAATCATGCAGGCAAGTCTCTCAGAGTAATTGGGCTAGGAGGTCTTGGTCATATGGCAGTAAAATTTGCAAAGTCTTTTGGACTGAATGTAACAATTCTTAGCACATCTGCATCAAAGAAGGATGAAGCATTGAACATTCTTGGAGCAGATAAATTTATTGTGCCATCTGATAAAGAGCAGATAGAGGCTTCATCAAAGACTCTATATTTCATCATTGACACAACTTCAGGGGACCACCCAATTGATCTTTATATGCCACTTTTCAAGACTCCAGGTGTGTTTTTCATTGTAGGATATCCCAGTGAGATCAAGGTCCACCCTGCCAATCTTATTATGGGCATGAAGTCAATTGCAGGAAGTGTAACATGAGGCCAACAAAAAATTTCACATAAGATTTGAAGTTACAGCTTGTGGCTAGCTCATGAATACTTGAGATTATACATGGCAACATAAAATGTTTATTTCTGTGCTATTTGACTAAGACAGAATCATCACTAGCAGAAGGTAAATCGAAGGCTCTCATGAGTGAAAGAAGTGATGGTGTCGAGTCTGCTATTATTCACTTTAGTGATATAAAAACAACGGAAGCAGGCAAATTAATATGGATGAGCTTCATCAAATCTGCCAGGAATTTGGTATTGTTGAGCTTGAAGGAATGACCAGAGAAATTGATCAAGAAATTTCCATATGCCCTAGCAAGAAGATCCTTCTTGTGCTGCTATCAAATTCTGCCATAGATAACAACAGTTGTGCATTTGGATTTCCTTTTGTATGCTCTGCAGCTGTGGTGTCATTGCTTAATTTTTTTTTATATCTCTAGTTTGTTTTTCCTCGCTTGCTTAGCATATCAATTCTTGAATCAAGCATTGCAGGTCACCTGAGGTTCAAGCATCAAGTTTCGACAACACTTTATCGAACAGCTGCTGAAGAATCTAAGACTCTATGCAGGATTATTGTTGCTCTGCATTATTTTCTTCTTAAAGATAAAACAGAACTTTCACGAGCGCAAAAGGTAAAATTATAACCAGTTAGCTGATGAAAGGCAGAGCTTTCATCAGCTAACTAGCAAATCTTAAGGTGAAATAGCTGGTGAAACCTGAAACTGGCCATCGAAGGTGTATTTTTGCCCAGATCAATGTTTTTCTCAACCAAACATCCTGAAAATAGTTTCTAAAGATGCATATTGAATTTACACATCAAATTCAAGATCTGGATTTGATAAAAAGGATGTTTGAAGAGGTGCCAAAGTCATATTAGACACCTATTTTGGGGGTACAAAATCAATTGTTTTTTCGATTCTATCATGATCAAAGCACATCTGCGAGCCTTGGAAGGCTATCTGCACATATCAGAGGATCTAAAAATGCTTTGTATCTGAAGTTGCTGATGTATTGATACACGATCCAGAAAAGGTTTACAAAGACATGGTTGCAACCGACAACACCCTCCGTTGGTGGCTTCACAGCCTGAGTTTTTATTATTACTGTAGACTTATCTAATGCTTCTTTATGATCATCCACACAATCCAGTGGATTTTTGGTTTACTGTAGTCCTTGATCCTGCTTCTATACCTTATGTAAATGTTAGTGGTGGTGCAACTTGGTTTCCTCATTATGTCTCTGGAAGGCTAAAATATGCAATTGGTGAAAATCCTCATGTCTCTCCTAATCATGGAAGATAGTCATGGTGGATGTGCCTGTTGACCTCATACTGAGAATTGGGAGCGTTGTAAACAGAGAGAGGAGCTTCGTCTAGAAAGCCCTGAGGTCTTTGTACTCTTGTAGGTAATCGAGATTCATCAAGTTTTGATTTTTGGGTAAGTTTTTGTTTTTGGTGGTTTAGGAGAGCCTGTGTGTGCTCATTAATCACTGAAAAGGATGAATGACTCCATGGCCCAATACTAAAGGCACAAGGTCTGCTAGGTTCTTGGATACCTCACAGGGAGGTATCCATCCCAGTTGGAGCCAGATGTTAGCAATAAAAAATGCACTGGCATTTGTGAAAGAACAATGCCTAATCTTTTAGGGAAAATTTTGATAGCTTCCCAGGATCCAAATGGAGATTTGAAAGAACCATTGGAAATCTTAGGATTTGTAGATGTCGATCGACTATTTAAGTATGCAAAATGAACTCTCCATGACTGAGAAATTTGATTTTGAAACAATCTGCGCTTTCACCAGCGCAGAAGGCATAATTATAACTAGTTAGCTGGTGAAAGATCTGCCTTTCACCAGCTAAGGAGCGGATTTTCAGGTAAATTAGCTGGTGAAAGCCTGTCACGGCCAGAATAGCCAAATTTTCGCCTAGATCAGTATTTTTTGGGTTAGAATGATTTGAAACCATTTCAAATAGATAGATGGTGAATTATCAAGTCAAAATCTGAAGGCCATTCTTGGAGATGAAAGTCAAAAGGGAATTTTTTGACTAGATTTGGTCATTTTCAAGGGCAAAATGATAGGGATTTTTGGCACACATCATCAAATTCGAATTCCACTTTCAGAGGAACAGATCAAAGAGCCTTGGACGGCTAGGCTACACTTCATCAACTTTCAACCAATGTTTGAAGACCAAAAGATAGAGATTGACCTCATCTTGAGGATCTCTCCTTATCTTTTGTAAATCAGTTTTGACTTTCTATTTTTAGAATATCAAATCCATTCTTTTAGGATCTGAAAAATGATTGTAAAAGGCTATAAATGCCTAGTTTTTCTAAGAGTCTAGGGGTTCAATTTTGGATACTCTTTAGCTATTGTACTAAGACACTTATTTTTCAATACAGAATCAGTCTTATTTTGTTGTTAATGACAGATTTCTTCATCTATTCCATGTTCTGTACTTTATTTCAGTTTAGCTCAGCTATTAAGAACTGTCATCTTCTTATTTAGCTCATAAACTTGAACTAAAGGAATTCTTGCTGGCTTGTATGATCCTACACACTGCTGTACTTGATTATCTAGATCAGTTTTCTCCATACCTTTTGATATTACTCTCTCTGTTCATTGATTCCTAAAATCACTTTTTCATTCGATTGCATTGTGAGTTGTCTTCTCATTAGCTACTTTATATTATCCCATTGATCCACACTTTCATTATTCATGATTTATTAAGTTACCAAGAATCCTTAGTCTACAACCCTAAGGATTTTCTTGGAGTGATAACAAAAACCACTCCCAGAGATTTCCACTATGTAAGCTAAGGGAATCCATGCCTCTAAAAATATGGAGCAGTCCTTCTCTCCATAAAATCAGCAGATGAGAGCCATCAAGTAAATGTATGGCTCCCTTAAGTTGGCATTCTGGTACAAGATAGTGTTCAAGTTGGTGTATTTCTTGTCTTCCCTCCACCATGAGGCCGTCACCCAGATGGTGTCGTGGCACTCATAAAAATTCACAACAAAATCTGTATTCAGTCACTCTTCAGGGTCTCGAAGTTTGTAGTATTTATGGACCTCTACCGGTAGGAACACCCCAAAACACCCACCATTGTCATCGTTGATTAAACACTTCTGTGTGTCTGTGTGGTCGATGATCCACTTAAAGAGTTCTATACAGGGGAACACAGGGGCTCTACTTGCTACCATGTGTAGGTACGACTGACGGATATTTGGAAACACCTCGTCATCGAGCTTTCTGACATCTCGGTCACTGTGTGGGATATATTCTGGGAATTCCTCCCGGCTGATCTTTTTGAAGAGTTATCCCCAATGTCGGAGTGTCGTCTTGGACCCTGTGCTTGCCTCTGTATCTCTGTAGCATCCTCGGCCGTCAACCCACTTGTCGGGCAACGTTATTACATGGAAAAAATCTCATACTTATGTAGTATGAATTTAAGTGAAGTTAAATGGCTTAATAGAGTAAACATATAAATACTGCCATCATACAAAATTAATGAAATCAATAGTAAACATCATCACAATGGAATACATGATAATATTACTAGCATCACAGACATGCATTTTAATTGAAATTAAGACACATGCATATACTTATCTTTGAAACTATAGTAACTCCACAAACCACATCCATACCTTCCACAAACCTCCCAGACTTAGACCTCACTGCTCATCACGCTTAGTAGTGGGTCACCCCTGAGCTAGGACTAAGATCCACCCATGGTAAGGGAATCCTAGACTAGGCTGAGGTTACAGGAAAACTGCACAGAGCATCCAGAAGGATTCTCTCCAGGAGCCTTCTTACGCTCACTAATCACGGACTCTCATTCCCCACATGCCTGTTCTTCCCAGGAGTATACACCTTCACAAGAACAGTCCATTGATGCTTCACCTCCCTCTTTGGGCCTCGGCAACAGGCTGGATCAAGAATTATCAGAGCTCTGCAGCTGGTGCTGGACTCTCTTTGGAAGAAAACCACTTCCCAGAAGACTCTCTCACCTGGAGAGAGGTTCTCACAGGCCTGAAAACCTACTTCTTCTACTATGGGCCTGATAATCTGGTTCTTCAACCCCCTCCTCGACTCACCTTCATCCAAGTGAGAAAAATAGCCACGGTTCAACACTTATTCACAAAGGGATGACAGTCGCAATGAAATATGGGCATACGTCCAAAAATGGCAATGGCCAAATGCTAGACACAACACGCTCAAGCGATTTCCCCAGTGTAGGGTTCCACGAAAGAAAAAAAGCAGTTCACCAGTTTTGGTTCTCAGAATTGCCTAAGGGTAAAACAACAGAGGTTCCAAAGAAGAGGCAAACAGTTTTTAGACAGAGAATCTGGAAACTGGCAGCACAGACGTAATAACGAAGGNCAACACGGCTCAATTATTAGGTTAAATTGCATGTTCCTGGGCTGACACATGTTTCCCATGAGGATGCATCCACTCCATCAACATGCGTTCCCTTTTCGCACATGTTCCCCTTTCCCAGAACTTAGGATAGAAACATACATTTCACATAGCTTTTGGAATAATAATAAATTATTATTCCCAAGGACTTAAGCCCCTAAGCTTAGCCCTAGGCTCAACACTTAGCCTCTCTTTCCAAAATTTCAGCCCCATTTTCCCTTACCCATCTTGTGGAAGCTTAGTCCCCTATCACTCTTTCTTCATGGTCGGTCTACACGCAATGATGTTTATATTTTATTAATAGTCTTTATGATTACATATACCAAAATCAGGCTCCTGGCCTTTAACACTTAGCCTCTCTGGCCTAATAAACACACAAGCCTACCATATTATCGATACTCGACTCACCAACCTACAAAACATGATTTACAATTTATAAACATGATTTACAATTCATAAACACGATTACAACAGGGCTCGTCCTTAGGGATATTAGAATCCCCTCCCCTTATTTTTTCACTGTCCTCGGTGCAACTTTCACATAGCATCAACAATATTTTCAAAATATTTAAAAATATGCAGGTATTCTAACCGCATAACATCTTCATGTTCCCAATTCACGTCCTCAGGACCGTACTAGGTCCACTGGACCTTTACAAGCCCTATGGCTCGATTCCGGAGTTGTTTTCTTTTCCGGTCCAATATGCGCACGGGATGCACTTGAAGAACACCTTCTTGCTCCACCTGAACCACATTCCAATCGATTACATGATTAGCATAAGGTATATATTTCTTAAGCAATGAAACATGAAACACATTATGTACAGTCATGGATGCAGGTAATGCAAGAATATATGCAACTGGCCGCATCCTTTATAGGATTTCAAATGGCCCACAAAATCTGGCTGCCAACTTGGCATAGTTTCCCAGCTTCAAGGAACTTCTACTGGCTTTCACTTTCAGGAAGACATGATCTCCCACTTTAAACTCTCAGTGGGTTCTATTTTTATTAGCATAACTTCTCTGCCTATCTTGGGAAGCCTTTAAATTATGCTTAATTTTTAGCATCTGTTCTTCCATTTCCTTGAGCAATTCTTCCCTAACTACCACCCTATCAGCTGGATTATCCTAGCTTACCAGAGTATTTCACTTTTTTCCATAAAGTGATTCAAATGGGATCATCTTCAATGATGCTTGATACCCATTATTGTAGGCAAATTATACCAAGTGCAGGTAGTCTTCCCATTTCGATGGTTTGTCCATCATATACATTCTTAGCGTGTATTCTATTACTCTGTTCACCCTCTCTGTCTGTCCATCAGACTTAGGATGATAAGTTATGCTAAATTTCGGATTCATTCTGAATCTTTTGAACAACCCTTTCCATAAATTTGAGGTAAATTTCAGGTCTCTATCAGACACAATTGTCTTGGGAATTCCGTGCAATCGTGCCACTTCCTTCATAAATATTTCAGCAACATTCCTTGCCTTGTGAGTAGTCTTTAATGGAATGAAATGGGCAGATTTCGTAAGATTTTCCACTACCACCATGATTGAATCATGTTGCTTGCCGGTTCTAGGAAATCTGTGACGAAATCCATTGTCACCACTTCCCACTTCCACTCAAGAATGGGTAAAGGTTGCAGCAACCCTGTTGGGTGTTTGTGCTCAGCTTTAACCTTCTATCACTCCATACATCTAGCGATGTATTCAACAATATCTTTCTTCATCCCTGGCCAAAATTAATGGCTCTTGACTGCTGCCATAGTTTTCTGGTATCCAGGATGCCCTGCATAAGGCACATTATTCATTTCATGCAAAATCATGCGTTTCAAGTTCTGGACCTTAGGTACACAAATTAATTTCTTGTACATAAGTGTTTCGTCAGTTTCCAACTTATAATTTTCCACTTTCTGTGGCATCTCACCTTAGCTTTGCTACCAGCTCCATGTACTTCAAATTTGCATTTCCAGCTTCAAAAATTCTACTCTTTATATCATTTCGGTACATGCTAATGGTTGTAGCAAGTAATTCATATACTCTCCAGCTGAGTGCATCAACCACTCTATTCTCCTTCCCTTTTATATTCTTAATATCAAAATCGTACTCACAGAGAAACTCCAACCACTGACTCTGTCTAGCATTCAAGGTTGGCTGATCAAACAAATACTTCAGACCATTATGGTCTGTTCTCAGCTCAAACATCCTTCCCATGAGGTAATGCCTCCACTTCTTTAGAGCATGTACTATGGATGCCAACTCCAAATCATGAGTGGCATAGTTCTTTTCATGCTCTTTCAACTTTCTGGATTCATAACAAACTATGAATCCATTCTGAATGAGGACTCCTCCCAGTCCTTCTTTTCACACATCAGTGCATACCACGAAATCTTCGTTTGGATTTGCAATCCTCAAGATTGGAGCACTGGTTAAAATTTGCTTCAATTGCTAGAATCTTTTCTCACAATCCTCTATCCAATGAAACTTCATCTCCTTCCTTTGCAAGGAAGTGATAGGGTGAGCTATCCTCGAGAACCCTACGATAAACCTTCTGTAATAACCAGCTAAACCCATGAAGGATATCGCTTATGTCACATTCTTTGGAATTGACCATCCTCTAATGGCCTCAATATTCTCAGGATCAACAACTATCCCATCCTTCGAGATAATATGCCCTAAGTAATGGATCTGCTCCTGATAAAATGACCATTTTCTCAAATTGGCATACAGTTGGTGCTCTCTTAGTACCTGCAACACCATCTTGTTGTTCATGCTCTTCCTCTGACCTGGAATACACCAGAATGTCATCCAGGAAGACTATGACAAACTTGTCTTGATAGTCCCTGAATACACCATTCATCAGACACATAAAAACAGGGGGTGCGTTCGACAACCCAAATGGCACCACTGTGAACTCATAATGACCGTACCTTGTTCTAAAGGTGGTCTTGCTAATTTATTCATCCTTTATCCTTACCTAGTGATATCCCGACCTGAGGTCTATCTTTGAAAATAACTTCGCATCCTTCAACTGATCGAAGAGGTCATCAATCCTCGGCAAAGGATACTTCTTCTTTACAGTTACCTTGTTCAATTGTCTAAAATCGATACACAATCTCAACATTCTGTCCTTATTCTTCATGAACAGGACTGGGGCACCCCAATGTGACACACTTGGGCGTATATACCCCTTCTTCAAAATCTCTTCAAGCTGCAATTGTAGCTCTTCCAGCTCTAGCGTACGCATTCTGTAAGGAGCTTTCGACACTGGATTTTCTCCAAGCACCAAATTTACAGAGAAATCAATATCTCTCTTTGGGGGTAATTCGATTACCTCTTGAAACACATATTCAAACTCCTTTAGTACCGCATGATCTCCAATATTTGAGAATTCATCCTTAGATGCTTCCTCCACATGGGCTACAAATAATTGAGAGCCTTTTCTGAAGCACTTCTTCAGTTGTATTACTGAGATTTCTCTAACAACAATCGCTCTAGGAATTCCTTAGACTGTTCACTAATTCCCTCTCTCATCCAGGAAAGTGAATGCCTTGTTACGATAGTCCAATATGGCATGGTGTTGGTCCAACCAGTCCATCCCAATTAGACAGTCATAAGAACCTAAAGGCAGAAAATTCAATTCATCCTTTGTGCTCAGTCCATTCATGTCCACTGGACAAGACTTAACTAACTCAATGACTTTCCTCTTGGTTCCTGTAGCCAGTTGCACTAACCAAGACTTTCCATGTTTTCTTCTCAACAAATGCAAAATTTTCAGCACTCTAGGATCTACATAACTATGGCTAGCCCCTGAATCATTTAAAATAGTAAATGGTTGGTTTTTAATCATATGTTATACTTCAATCATGTGCGACTAAAATTAAGCTTTCTTGTTGTCTAGGGCTTCATATATCCTTGGCATTATACTGCCCATGTCTTCCACTGTTGTAGCTTTCTGAACATTATGGACAGCTCTCACTTTTCCATTTTTGTGGGGACAATATATATACTTATGGTTTCCTTGACAACCCCAACACTGAATGGGCGTCTATCTTGGCCTTTGTTCCCCCACTTTATCCATTCTCAGCTCTCTAAATGATGGTTGTCCTTAAGGACTATTTCTAAAAAAGGGAGGTTTGTTTCCCTTCTACCTCTGCTCTTTCCTGAACTTCTTCTGGTCATCCCAAACCTTCTGAAAAGTAGGCTTTTCTCTTTACTAATCATATAAGCATTTCTCTATTCTTATCCTTTCTTCCATAGTCTTAGGGTCATCATACTGGATCTTGTCACCAATGGAAGGTGGAAATCCACTTAGATTCCTTTGAATCTTGAAAGTGTCTTCCTTGATGAACGGAACATACTTCAGAAATTCCAAAAATATTCATTCATACTCATCAATGGTCATGTTGCCTAGCTTGAGTTCAAAGAAATCCTTCATATTTCTATCATAATACCTCTTAGTCAAGTATTTCTTCTCGAAATACCTCTTGAATTTTTTCCAAGTGATATCCTTCTCTCTAATGTGATGCACCTGCACAAGTTGATCCCACCATATGGATGTTTTTCCTTTCAGTTGATACATCACAATTCTTCCTTCCACGTGAGAGGAATAATTCTACAGTTGGAAATATTTCCTCATGCCAAGCAACCATGTTTTGGATTCTTCCTCCTTATGATGTTCTTCATCAAATGTAGGAGGCTTAATCTTGTTCATTTCACCCTTCAACTCATCCACTCTAGATCTCTTGTGCTTTCTGGTAGGAGATGGGCTGGAACTACTGTGTGTCCTTCACTTGGAATGACCTTGGGAGTGATGTTGGTGTCTACCAACACTTCTTGATCTTCTTCCCTCAGAATTCAGGTGACTCCCAGTTTTGCTCGAGTCCCTCTCCCAGTCCAACTTCTTTTCTATTCTCTCCAGACTCTTTAACAAATTTACATTGAATTCACCTTGTTTATCCTAGGGTTTCCTGAGCCTTCTGCTATCTTCCCATCGAGTTTGGGCTTCTTTTTCAATCCTTCAATGATCTTCATTATATTTCCTTCCTTATCTATCTCTTCTCCATGGCCATTGGAGTTTGATCCTCCAACTCCCAAATGAACATCCATTCCTTTAACTTAATTTTCAGAACTGGAAGCAGTCTGTGCTCCTTCCATTTATTTGCACTCACTGGAAACTCTAATCAGTTCTGGCACTCGTTAAATTTATGCAAGCACAACGTGTATACAACCAAAATTTGTTAGGTCATTATTCCTTAACAAATCCCACAATATTCATAAACAACTTGATTCAAGAAAATGTTCAGTTTCCGTGAATTTTCTAAGTTTTGTTCGGCTCTGTAGTGCACTCAGGCCTTAGCCCTTTTTCTCAGTTCTCCAACCGACATGACCATGTTCATGAACAAGTGCTAGGTCTCAAGGCTCTCTGAATGAAAATTCGAGGTTTTGGTCCTGGAGGCTCTCACACCCACTTCCCTCTCCAACAACCGACTTCTGAACTTCCAACCTTTTTAGCCACCGGGCCCACAACACAGCTATCACCAACTAGGGTGGTGACACATGTTTCTCTTAAGAAGGTATATGTCACCCTAGGTGACGCCCTCTGGCCCCACTACGTCTACCTCTTCCTTCGGGACCCACTGGCACGTGGCACATGTCCCATGTATCCACTTACATCCCAATGATGTCGGCCCGATGCACTACTTCATCTCTTCAGGATTTCATGATTTCAGGCTTCGAGAGTTTGTGCGTCAACACCTCCCACTTATCTTGGTTCCAAAAATGCCAATATCTTGGAGTTTCTAATATGACGGTCCTAATTTCCCCATGATCTGACAACTCAGATATCGTCGGGATTTCATGTGTCTCTAGGTCGAAAGACCTCCCACTTTCACTCTCTCAATTCCCAAAAAGTCGAAATCCTTCTTGGACCATTAACAGTCTAGATCTCTCCATACAACTGATCTACAACTACTGTTTTATTCTACCTCTATTTATCCTGAGCTTCATAACATGACCAAGTAACCCATTGGCACTCAGAAACATTATGAGGATCAAAATTAGTCCTCCAGACACAATTTCCTCTCGAAACCTTGGGTCCAAAGACCACTTATCTGACCCATCTAGGCTCAACATTGAAACCTTGGGCTCTGATACCATATTGTAACATCCCCAACTGTCAACCCACTTATCGGGCAATGCTATTATGCGAAAACAATCTCATACTTATGTAGTATGCATTTAAGTGAAGTTAAATGGATTAACAGAGTAAACATATAAGTAATTCCTATTGGATTACTAAGAGGGAGGGTGAATCAGTAATAGCATAATTATAATCCTTTTTCTTCAAATTTTATATCAATGTAAAATTATTGTCCAATAATGAGCAGTAATAAATAAACAATCACACACATACACAGTACACCAGTGTTTTACATGGAAACCCAAATCGGGAGAAAACCACATAATGCTTTTTCTTATATGTCTTGAAGAATTACATTCATTGGAAGCACCAACTTCCTTTGTTTTCCAGCTACAACTGGAAGGAGGCTCCAACCCCCTAGTTTCTCAAGATACAACCTGAGGGAAGCTCCAACTCCCCAAATCTCTGGCTACAACCAGAAGGAGGCTACAACCCCCAATATTCTCCAGCTACAACCGGAAGGTGGCTACAACCACCTATCCTTGCCCCGTCCTAAAACCCTAAAGTAGAAGTAGAATTATGGAACCAATTTCACACTATCACTGTGAGATATACCGCTATAAACTTGTACCAATAAATCTTAACCATTCATCAACCATGCATCAACCTGTACCTCAACCTGTGATCAACCTGTACCATAAACAAGTGCATCAACCATGCACCAACCTATAATCAAATTGTACCATAAACAAGTGCATCCAACCATGTACCAATTATGTTCCAATCATGTGTCAACTACTCATCAACTATGACTCATCAATATGTACCAACATCATCAACTACTTGTCTCAACCATGTACTCAACATGTACCACAACCAAAATCCCTCATCAATTTTATCATCCAAATATGATTTGTAGCTCTGTAATAAACCTACTGTATATGATCACATTCCTCCAAACCTTCCTTAACTTTAAAAACAAGAGATTATCATTTTCATCAAACTTTTCTTTAGTCTCACATGCCTAGTTTTGGATTAGTCAACAACCCTAACTTGAAGTAATCATAACTTTGAACCTGTAATGTATAAAGATCTGAAATAGATACACAATGTTATTTAGTGTGTTTAATGCAATTCCTCCAAGTGTCACTACTTGGAAGCTCTCAGAAAAGGATTTATAGAAAAAATGGCATACCTTGTTGAATTCTGGATTATTCTAGAGAGCGACCTTGTAGAGCGTGCCCCGCACAAACTGTTTGATGAATTGATTGGAAAATGTTACAAAGAATACTAAAGACTGTCCCCCAACCAACACATTTTTTCTCACTGAATTTTGATCTTTTATGAAGAAGTTATGACGTTTTTACCCGAAACACATGATTTTGACTAGTTTCAAGACTGGCCACAAACCCTATTTTCCACGGAGTGTAACTCCCAAAATACAACGACCCAAAAAGTTGAATTTTTTACCACAGATACTTGGATATGTTGTCTCACTTTCATATCAATTTCATGATCTTAATCATTATATAAGAAAGGTTACAGTGAAAATGGTGAAATGACCTGTAAATAACATACCTTAGAAAACACCATCAAAAGAATTTATCCTTCCTTGCATTTCGGCCTTTTTTTCTTCACCTTCACTCAGAATTACAATTTAGATATCCTTGGTTACCTCAAACACATATAGATATACAATATTCTCAAGTGTGATTCAAATGAGAGATCCTTTCCTCTTATTTATACTCTCCAAGTAGCTTCCTTAAAAACATCTTCTAGGTCACTTGGCCCCACTTTCCTTATTTTAGGGTTGGGTCCACTTCTAATTTCTCCATTAAATTTATTATTGAAATAATTTATTTTGTATTCAATTTGAATTATAATAAACTCATCACTTCACTTTATTATTTACCTTTTAAAATCTCGTAAACCACTTTGATTACTTTGACCTTTTGGGGCTTCTAGATGACATATGAGGGTCCTCCAACTTCGTAAGGCCATAACTCTCAAACCGTGAGGAGTTCTGTGACATTCTACATACCACAAGAAATGGAATGACATGTACTATCCATATATAATAGTATTATCTTAAAATATATCATAACTCATACTGTTACCCATCAAACAAACTTGGGTCCATTACCTAAACCTGGGGTCTCCAACTTCTCATGGCCATAACTCTCTAACCGTGAGGAATTATGTGACGTTCCACATACCACCATAAATGGAATGACAAGAACTATCCATCTAGGATATTTTCCCTATAAAATTCACTTTCCTTAATCTCATTATTCCACAACCGGGGTTGATTTTAAGGATGGAAATTTATTTTAAAATGTAGAAACCTTGACGAATCTTACTTATCCTTCATATGCCAACTATAAATTTTTGGCGATGTTTTTGTAAAAATATTCAAATTTCTAAGGATTTTGTATAGTTTTTATAAAAGTTTGGTGATTTTTAAGGTAAAATAATTTTATCCTATAGAATTTGGGCGAATCATTTTTAAAATAGCGAATCTCATTTTTTGAAAAACCATGGAAAATTAGCCCATGAGCGAAATTTAGCCCCTAAAATCATCCATGTCCACAACTAAGTATGGTTCTCTTACTCCACAAAGCGTCTTCCCATGAGGGATTTCACCATAAGGGGACCACTTTGGAGTTCATCCATATTTACTTCTTATCAACCATGACAAAACAATAATGAGTCATATTTACATCAAACACTATTGGGTACATTACCCAAACCTTTGTGCTACGGGTCTTTCTTCAAGGGTTGAAATCAATGACAACCAACCTTAATCAACAATCTCCCCCTTTAGCATTGATGGCAACACTATGATGCAACACTAAAATCATATCACTCATGCTCCCCCTGAAACCATGCCTATGTCCTCTGCATCTGATAAATCTGCTCCTCCTGGAACCATGCCTCTGTTCTCTGCATCTGATAAATCTCTCCCCCTTTGTCATCAATGGAAAAGGTATATTTCCATCTGGGGCTGCTCCCCCTGAAAGACTGTCCTCTTATGGTGCTTCCTCCTGTACATCTAAGACATATAAGATAAGCATTCAAAACGCATTCAAAAAGCATTCATTTTTGGAGTAGAAATAACTCCAAGTCTTTGGCGAAGATATTCAAAGGCTTCCCGTGGAAGTGGTTTTGTAAAGATGTCTGCCACTTGTTGTTTTGTGCCCACATACACAACTTTGATGTTCTTTTCTGCAACTTGTTCCCATAGAAAGTGATACTTGATTGGAATGTGCTTAGTCTTGGAGTGCATCACTAGGTTTTTTTAGATACTGATGGCACTTGTATTATCACAATATATTGGAATGGGCTCATCATACTCAACCTATATATCTATCAAAGTTTGTTTCATCCAAAGAACCTATGTACAACATGTTGTTGCTGCAATATACTCTACCTCGGCTATAGATAGAGATACCGATGATTGTTTCTTGCTTAGCCATGATACAAAACACTCACCTAAGTAGAACACTGCTCCACTAGTGCTTCATTAGTCATCAATACAACCTGCCCAATATGCATCTGTGTAGGCAATAAGTGATAGATATTTTCCTTTTGGATACCATAATCCAAACTCTTATGTTCCTTTGAGATATCTGAAGATCCTCTTTACTACTAATACATGTGATTCCTTTGGTGTTGCTTGAAATTGTGTCACCTATCCAACTGCCTACATTACATCTGGTCTGGATGTTGTTGTTAATATCATGGTAGATGCGGGAGGTATTTACCCATATGTGTGAACCTGACGAGAATAGAATACTCCAAAAAGCAAGAGAAACCCTAATGAGTAGGATAATAATCCTAGAAGCCTTGTCAGCTCAAGAAGATAATTTATATTAGGCTATTAGACTCCAAGAGAAGAAGTCGACCAGAAATAATAATAATATACTAAAAAAACACATACCGAGAAGGAGAAGTCGGCCCCAGCAAAACTGGCAGGAGTACTATAAATAAAGGGTGCCAATTCTCATTTGCATCATCTCAGAATTGCAGTTTCCCAGTTGGTGCGCACTGCAGTTGCAGTTTGGTGCGCAGGTTTGGAGGAGGGTTGCAGGTGCAGCTGCAGTAGCAGCTAGTTCTTAGTATTGGCTTGAATATCTCTTGGCTATGGTTTGGAACATCTGATCATCTTTTTGTGATGCACTATCCTTGGGGATTGATGCGCTACTCTTTGTTTGGCTATCTAGCCTAGGGTTTTCTTCCGGAGTAATTCTCAGTCAAGGTTAAGGTGCTCGGAGGGAGGCTTCGGCCTATGGTTGGGTGACGAAGGTATCGTCAATGGTAAAATGAGCACACCATCTTATATATTATAACAAGTTATGGGCCCACACCCCTTCAGTCAGCCTAAAATGCTGGAAGGAAACATAATCGCTAGATATTGAGCTCGTTGAGGAACAACCGCTAGGGTTTCTAGCAGGAGCAGTTTCCAAAAGCACTGTAGCTAGGGTTACTAGCAGAAGCAGTTGCAAAAATCCTAAACCTCTTGTTGAGGCACCTTAAATGACGAGATTGATCTATTCTTCAGACAAATCAGTGCACCCTAGCCCAGTGCATCTCCTGATACTCTCAGAAGGCTGAGATGTGAAGTTTGGATTTCTGGTCAAATCTAGGGTTTGACCAAGTCTGTTAGCATTAGAAGTCACTCCTGGATTGCTTGCAGGGGCAGAGCCTAACGCCCATCAGTTTTATGTCATGATAGTTTTAATGGGTGATCAAATGGATAGAGACTCAGGAAGATATCTCTCTAACTCTGGGACTAGGTCTAGTATGTAAGGAACAAAGGAGGTCTTGATCTAACTTCAGTCAGTGAGTTGATTAAAAGATTAACATGTGGAAGACTTGGTGAGAGGAGTGAGAAAACTACCTCGGGCAATAGGCCTTTCGGCAGTTTGCAGAAGAAAAACTCTGAATGAAAGATCCTCTTGGTTCAGGGCTTCGAGGAACTGAAAGGGGGACTTGACTAGATCCTCCAATTCCAAGTCGTTCAGCGCTAAGAAAATCACAGAGACCAATTAGAAACAATGCAACTGTTACAGTGATCCAACCTACATCATCCCTTAACAGTTACAACTTGACTGGATCCTCCAATTCCGAGCTGCTCTAACACAATGTAAACGAAGACATGAAAGAAACTGACATTCATAAGGCAAGAAGTCTCAAGAGTCCATGCATAACCAGAATAACTAGTGCTTCATTAAAGTTTTACAATCGGGAGCCTTGCTCAACCATTGATGGCTTAAAAAATGGTGAAAACGCCCAAATATACTCCATATGAAAACCTAGCAGCGAAAACGAGATGCTACAATAAAAGCATTACGTCTGCATGCTTTCTGACAGTCTGCGCATGCAGACTCTGAACGATTGCTATCGGATTCCTGACATTTCTGCGGATGGATTGACGTGCTTCATTCCTTTGTCGGACTTTCCATTTATGGTGGAGACGATGTATAACCACCTTCAACGACTGCAATAACTTCCCTCTTGGGATCAGGGATGACTTCGGTCAACTCTTGCCTTTGAGGACGTGGAGGTCTGCTCAAGGGGCCACCTAGATCAACCAAATGGTTCATGGGATGAAAGGCGGAAGATGTGGCATGTTTTGATGAGGATGTTGTAGAAACCATCATAGTGAAGATGAGGCAGACGGGAAAGGGATTCTTTTTTGTGAGTGATATGGGGACAGGAAAGAGAAAATGGAGGAAGGTGCTGAGGTGGAGGTGACTGGGAAAAAGCAACACATGGCAGGTGGCAAGAGGGAGATGAGCTGAAAGAGGGGGGGCATGTGGATAGACCAAGTAGGATATGTGGGTACTGATATGGGAAAGGTGTGCATAAGGTCGACACTATAGGAGGGGGCCCCACCTCATTAGGAACCCCCCCTGTTAAAGGTAGAAATTCGGGGGGGGTCTGGAATCGCCTGTGAGCCGCTGATTCAGGCGTTTACATCTGGGTCATCAGAGAGGTGCGTGCCTGATTCTGGACCCCCCCCTTCGCTAAAGGCAGAATAGCAAGGGGGTGAGGAATCGCGTGAGAGCCATCGATTCGGGTGGGCAGATAGTGATCACCCAGAATTGCCTGTTCATTAAAGGGACGCGCCCATCCTCAAAAATTTGGGAAAGTGGGCCTTTTGGAACTTCTGTCCTTTCCCCAGAGATGCTTCGAGAGAGAGTACCCCCAGTCATAAATATGTGCTAACATTAGGCTCCATGGGGGACGACATGCCCCCTGCGGGCTGTCAAGAACTTATTTGTTGCTTTAGTGCCTTGCTGTTGGGTTATGGAGTCATTTATTTAAAGCTTAAAGATAGAAAGAAAACAATATTTACAACCATGAAAGAACCATGTGTGGCTCAAGAGAAAAATATTTTTAGGAAATGCCCATTCACAGGGCTATTGAAAGCTTCTTGATCCTTCAAATCCCATAACCTATAGGTATTATTCAAGAAATCTTCGAAGATTTTGAAGGGCCCATTCCACAGGGCCTCGAATTTTCCGTTCTTGCCCTTATCTTGCTTAGGACCATCCCATTTTAGTACTAGGTCTCCTATATGAAACTCTTCCTTCTTGGCCTTCTTATCAAAAACCTACTTGATCTTCTGCTGACGGTCTTGAATTCTTCTCATTGCATGTTCTCTAGCCTGTTGAACTTCCACTAGCTAATGAATCCTTTTGATCATGTCATCAGGCTCTTCTTGATGATCCTAGAGGAATTTTTCTATAGGGATGGCTAGCTGAGAAGGAAAAATAGCCTCTGCTCCATAGACTAATTGGAAAGGGGAGATGCCTATAGATCTCTTTGGGGTCACTCGATCAACCCATAGAGAAAATTTCAACCTTGAATGCCAGGCCTTTTTGTTGTCCTCCAATAGTCTTTTGATGATCCTTATCAGGATTTTGTTGGAGGACTCTGCTAAACCATTGCCCTGGGGATAGTATGGGGTGGAATGAATCAGTTTGATTCTGAAACATTCATAGAACTGGGCTAACGGCCCAGCCCCGAAGGAGGTTGCATTATCAGTGACAATCTTACTTGGGAAGCCGAATCTTGTAATGAGATCTTCTAGGAATCCAATGATTACCTTGTGGGAAGCACTCCTAATGGGGATAGCTTCAATCCACTTGGTAAAGAAATCTGTAGCTGTCAGGATCCATCTGTGTTGCCCACTGGAATCAGGGTGGATTTCTCCAATAAAATCTAGGCCCCATTGCTGAAAAGGTCCTGAAACAACCATGGGTTTCAAAGGCAAAGACTTGTGTTGTAGGTTTCCTCCAAATCTTTGACATTTGATGCAGGATCTGACCCTTCTGCAAACATCAGTGAATATGGTGGGCCAGTAGTATCTATCCCTGAGGATTTTGTAGGCCGTGGTTTTCCAAAAATGATGCCCTCCACATAAGCTATCATGAAATTCAACCATGATCTTGTCGACCTCTTGTGGATCTACACATCTCAAAAGTAATCCCAGGGAATCTTTCCAATATAAAACTTGATCGATAAGGCAATATCTGACTGCTTTGAGCTTCATATCTCTTGCCTTGTTCCTTTGCAGGCCGTCTAGAGGCCGCAACTCTTGTAGAAAATATACGACATCCTTATAACAGGGACATCGAGCCAATGGGGGTTATGTTTGAGGGTCTATTTTAGACAACTAATCCTGTTGAATCCTTGAGCATTCATTGAGGAAACCTACCCCCAAAGCTTGGTAGTTTGCTTCAGCCAACAACTTGGCTAAACCTTGACCTTTGATCAATTTAGTAGGCTTTATTTCCAGGTCAAACTCCAGGATCTTGGCTATCCACTTACTCCTCCTTCCGTCTATGTCAGGTTGAAGAAGAATGTCTTTAACAGCAGCTGAGGGGACATAGGAAATGATTTTTTACTATAGGACATAGGTTCCAAAGGCCTTGAGAGCCTTTACCAAGGGATAGGCCTGCTTCTCCATAGTGTCATACCTGACTTCGACATCCCTCAATGCTCGGCTGAAATAGGCGATAGGCTACTCTAGCCCAACCTTGTTTGTCTGTAATAGAACAACAGCCACCGTGTCACGTGAGGAAAAGGAGAAAATAAGGAAATCCTTTGAGTAATCAAGACTGATAAGCACAGGGTCTTCAATCAAGGCCTTCTTTATTTTCTCAAAGGACTTTCACGATTCAGAAGTCCACCTTACTTCATTTCCCTTCCTTAACATGGATGTTATAAGTTTTACCTCCTCAACAAAGTTAGGAACAAACCTCCTCAGAAAATTAATCTTGCCAAGGAAAGATTGGACCTCCTTCCTGGATCTCAGGATTCATAAGGCTCGTATTGCCTCAACTCCTCTAGGATTGATCCTGACTCCTTTCGCTGATACTATGTGGCCTAGTAACTTTCCCTCCTGCATGGCGAACAAAGATTTCTTGGGGTTTAATGAAATTCCAAAACTCCTGCATTTCAAGAAAACCTTTCTGAGATGAAAACAGTGTTCTTTATCATATTTTTAAAATATTGTTATGTCATCCAGATAGATGACCACAAATTTATCCTTTTCCCCAATGAAAGCTATATCCATGGCATGTTGAAACGTTGTCCCTGTATTCATCAATCCAAAAGGAATTTTGGCATACATGAATGTGCCCCATGGAGTGGTAAATGCTGTCTTTTCCCTGTCCTCATGCAGAACAGAGATTTGGTTGTAGCCAGAGAAGCCATCGATCATGGACATCCTGGACACTCTTGTTACCCTCTGCAATATATGTTCCATATTTGGTAAGGGGTAGTTATCCTTTCGCGAGCTCCTGTTCAAGTTTCTGAAGTCTACACAGAGTCTGATTTCTCCATTCTTCTTCCTTACTGGAACCAAGTTGGCCACCTACTCTGAGTATCTCAGTGGCACGATGATCTGGGCCTGTAGCAGCTTCTTCACTTCCCTCTCCATGATAGGTAGCAACATAGGATTGATTTGTCTTAGCTTCTGCCTAAATGGATTTGCCTCCCTTTTCAATGGGATTTTATGCTCAATGAAAGAAGTGTTATATGTTTTGAGATCTTCATAGGTCTAGGCAAAAACATTAGAAAATTCCCTCAAAAGTCCTACGTATTCAGACCTCTGCCCCTTTGTCAGACTTCTTGACAATTTGACAAACTTGGGTTCACTCTCAGTGCCAATGTTGAACTGAATAGTATCAGCATCATCCTTCGAGCTTTCCCCTTTTAATGACACATCATTTCTATCAAAAATCCTTTCCAAAGGAACCAGTCCCATTGGAATATGGTTGCTGGGGAGCTGCACAATGTTACGCTCTACAATTGTACTCAGAAACTTACCGCCATCAAGCTCTTCTTCATAGATAGAGTCTTGGTCGATATGCATCTCTAAAAATTATTCAACAATTTCCAAGAATCTCTTGATCTCAAGATCATCCTCGAATACCTTCCAATGTTTGACATTGTCAGGTATGGAGGGCCTGTATTTTACTTCTACATCGTATCTTAATTTGGGTGGCAAGGGCGCTTTGAAATTGCTTGCTGATGTAGCCAAGGAATCAGCCACTGTGTTCTTCTCTCTTGGGACGAAAGAAATGTTGAATGCTGAAAAGAAACTATCAATGAAGTCCCATACCTCATTTCTGTAGCTTCTGATTCGAGGATGCTTAGCCTGATAAGCGTTTCTGATCTACTGGACCACCAAATCTACATCTTCGAACACTGCCACCTCCTTAATTCCCATTTCCTTTGTGGCTCTTAATCCTAGGACAAGAGCTTCATACTCTGCCACATTGTTGGTAGCTTCAAATTCTAATTTGTATGACAGAGATATGGTTTCCTGAGTAGGTGACACAAAAAATACCCCAGCACCAGCGCCTTCCCTGGAAAAGGATCCATCAAAAAACATTTTCTAGACGGGGGTGATGGAGGGAGGAAATTTATGGGAAGTGGTGGGCAACTTTCTGAGTTTCAGAGGAAGCTCAGGAGCATTTGTGAGTTGTAGTACACTGGAACCTAAATCATTGTCCAAGGCAAAAATGGGATGGTTGGTAGGGTTGGCTTCATCACTGATTATATAGGCCAGTTGGGCTTCCCTGTATAGCCTCCTATGTTCTCCTCCAAACACTGGGATAGTAGCATATGTGAGGTCCATCTGCAAAGTTCCCCCCAGTATTTTTATCCAAGATCTTGATAACAACATACTGAACTTGGGGGGGACATCAGCCACTACAATATCCATGACCACACTTTTCATGGGAAACTGAAACAAGGTCATGACCAGGTCTTTGATAACTCCTAGACATTGAACTCTCCTGGAGTCAAAGGAATAGAGGTCATGATAGGCTCGGGTGACTTCTAGCCCTAACTCTTCCATGACGGTTTTGGGCATGAGGTTATGAGAAGCCCCAGAATCCATCAAGCAATTATGCAGCACCTTGTCATGTATATTCAAGGAAGTGTAGAAGGGAGGGGATGAGTCATTCCTGTCTTCTACCATAGGACCTAGAATAACTACAGGCGTTTCATATTGCAAATTGATGGAGTCTGTGGGAAGGCATGATACCTCATATTGTAAAAGCTTAGAGAAGCATATTTTGAACCCTTCATGTTTAATCAATTCGGTCAGGGGCACAGGGATTCTGATCTTTTGAATTTCATGCTCGAAATTAAAAGAAGATGTAAGATTTGGGATTTCTCTTATTTTGGGAACATGACTCTGGATTATGGGAGAGAGGGGTCGGGTCTTCTTACCTCTGTGACTATATGCTACTTCATTAGCATGTTTCTTTGTTCTAGTGAATTGCTCAGGAACATCAGGTGCTACTGTCTTCTTCTTGGACCTCAGGTCATACCTGCCTTGGCTGCCACTAGCTTTGTCTCTCTTGCTCAGTTCATTTAGCTGACTGTCGATGAGAGACTCCTCATATGTCGATTGAGTGAGATGAGGAAAAGGAGGAGTGTCTCTGAAGCAATGGATTTCAGGATCAATCTCATATGTTCCTCCTTCTTCCTCCTCGGCCACAAAATTGTTTTGAAAAGGGGCCTGAATTTTCTGGTCTTCTCTATCTCTTCCCCTCTCTCTTTGCATAGTCGGGGAAGCGACATTGTTTGGCCTCCTAAAACCTCCTTTGTTTTCGGCATTTTGAGGGCCCTTGTATGCTTGCCTTCCCTCCACCTTCATTCTCTCCATCTATGTAGATAGAGACTTCACCATCTTGGTCAGTTCATCCACTTGAGGGTAGGGCACCGATGGGCCAGAAGTTGAGGCTTTAGATCTTCCCTTTCTTCTGTCTGCATCAGCCTTGTTCCCCAGTCTATTAGCTACCAATACATTAGATTCCACCTCTATGGCCACATCTTGCATTTGGGCTAAGGAGGTGGCTCTTCTTTCTCTCAATAGAATATAGAAATCAGGGCCAATTGCACTAGCATAAGAAATTTTGGTAGAGGCTTCTGAGGGCTTTATCTCAACAGGAATCTTATTATACATCTTATTGAATCTTTTGGAGAAGTCAGAGACAGATTCTCCTTCCATCTTCTTCAAAGACCCAAACTCTATCATGTAATACATAAAATCCTTCCTATCTCCCCACTGTCTCAGGAAAGCACTATGCAGAACTTCAATCCCAGCAATAGATTCAGGGGCTAATCCTCTAAACCACTTACTCACCTCACCATCCAAGATCTGGATGAAGACTCTCATCCAGACATCTTCATTTTCAATGTTTAGGTTGTCTGCATAACTATAGAAAGCATCCAGGTGCTCCTCCGCAGTTATGTCCCCTTCCCTATTGAACTTGGGCATATATTTCAAGTAATCTCCAGTAGGGAGAGGATTCATAGGATGGGGTAGGGTTAAGGGAGCATATATGGTAGCGACTATGGCATCCATCCTGGTTAGAGGGGGATTAGCACCAGCCATGTGAACAACAGGTGTGGGAGAGATAGGAGGAGAAGGAGTTCGCGAAGGGGCTACTAGGAATGATTCTCTCAGTGGAATGGGAAACAATAGGGCATTTAAGGAGAAGGCTAGTAGGCTTAAGTCAGCAGACGCTTCTGTTTGTGCAGAAGTGGTAACAGTAACAAGAGGAGGAGTGGTAAAGATAGGAGTGGGGTAATATTCAGTGGTTCAGGGTCTACGCCAAAGTACAGCTTCAGGGGAGAGGGGAGTGACAAGTATTTCTCCCTCCAATCCCATATCAGGAGGGGAAAAATCAGCAGGAACACTCCCGAAATTCAGGAAACGAGAAACCTCAGAAAAGGGTCTGTTAAGAAACTGAGGAGGAGAAAATGAAGTTCCTACAGAAAGAGATGGAAGATTACCTGGTTTGGCAGTGGAAGCTTCTCCTTCAGAGGCCTTTCCTTTTCTGAGAATCACCTCTGGATCAGTTTCAGGTGTAGCTAGAGGCATCTGTGGATGGGACCGCGTGTGTCTTCCTTTGAAAGCCACAATTAACACAGCAAGTTTGTCACAGTGGAGTCATCACAATGGAGTCACCAAGTGCATAGTAGCAATCTTTAAAGGCTCTAATACCTGATGCACCTTCAGAACCAGAGGCTCAATGTCGTTCAATCCTGGGGAAAATTTTCAACTTCGTCCCCGACAACGATGCCAGAAATGTTAGCTTCAGAAGTCACTCTTGGATTGCTTGCAGGAGCAGAGCCTAACTCCCATCAGTTTTATGTCACGATAGTTTTAATGGGTGATCAAATGGATAGAGACTCAGGAAGAGATCGCTCTAACTCAGGGACTAGGTCTAGTATGTAAGGAACAAAGGAGGTCTTGATCTAACTTCAGTCAGTGAGTTGATTAAAAGATGAGCAGGTGGAAGAATTGGTTAGAGGAGTGAGCAAAATACCTCGATCAACAGGCCTTTAGGCATTTTTCAAAAGAAAAACTCTGAATGCAAGATCCTCTTGGTTCAGGGCTTTGAGGAACTGAAAGGGGGACTTGACTAGATCCTCTAATTCCAAGTTGTTCAACGCTAAGAAAATCACAGAGATCGATTAGAAACAATGCAACGGTTACAGTGATCCAACCTACATCATCCTATAAAAGTTACAACTCAATTGGATCCTTCAATTCCGAGTTGCTCTAACACAATGTAAACGAAGACATGAAATAAATTGACATTCATAAGGAAATAAGTCTCAAGACTCCATGCATAACCAGAATAACCAGTGCTTCATTAAAGTTTTACAAATGGGAGCCTTGCTCAACCATTGATGGCTTACAAAATGGAGAAAACACCCAAATATACTCCATACGAAAACCTAGCAGTGAAAATGAGATGCTACAATAAAAGCATTACGTCTGCATGCTTTCTGACAGTCTGCTCATGCAAACTTTGGATGATTGCAATCGGATTCCTGACAGTTCTACGGACAGATTGACATGCTTTAGTCCTTTGTCCGACTTTCCATTTATGGCGGAGACGATGTCTAACCACCTTCAACGACTACAATAACTACCCTCTTGGGATCAGGGATGATTTCAGTCAACTTTGACCTTTGAGGACGTGGAGGTTTGCTCGAGGGGCCACCTGGACCAACCAAACAGTTCACAGGATGAAAGGCGGAAGATGTGACATGTTTTGACGAGGAGGCTGTAGATGCCAACATAGTGAAGGTGAGGTGGAGGGGAAAGGGATGCTTTCGTGTGAGTGATATGGGGACAGGAAAGAGAAAATGGAGGAAGGTGATGAGGTGGAGGTGACTGGGAAAAAGGGACACATGGCAGACGACGAGCGGGAGATGAGATAAAAAAGGGGGGGGCATGTGGCTAGACCCAGTAGGATATGTGGGTCCTGAGATGGGAAAGGTGTGCAGAAGGTCAACACGACAGGAGGGGGCCCCACCTCATTCCGAACCCCCCCCCCCACTGTTAAAGGCAGAAAGTCGGGGGGGGGTCCAGAATCGCTTGTGAGCCA
>ML780633.1:189461-208672 GCA_009831015.1 Picea engelmannii
TTTTTCTTATCTAGTTCTGCTTGTAGTTTCTTGTTTTTCTTCTTTTCTCTTCTGATAACTTCTATGGCACTCATTAATTCTTCTCGAAATTCAACTTCTACCTCTTCAATTTCTTCTTCATATGCTTCTTCATATTCTTCTTCTGAGTCTTCTTTATCAGAGTCTTCTATTGCCATGAATAGAACTCTCCCTGTTTCATTGTCACTGACTTCATCTTCATCTAATGATGAGATGTCTTCTTTGGTGCAAAAGTTTTTCTTGAAAACTTTCTTTGTAGTTATTTTACCTTTATATGTTTGCCTGCCTTTTGAGTAACCTTCATCATTTATATTTTTCTTATGAGGACATTTGTTAGAAAAATGACCAATACCATCACAATTAAGACATATTAAAGGAAGATTACTTTTGTACCTACCAGTGGTTCCCTTGTTCAGTCTTTTGACAAAGTTGGCCACTTCTTCATTGTTAGTCACTATAATTGCTTAATTGATTCAAACAATCAAGTGCTACATAAATTATCAACCCAAGGAAGTCTATTTATTTCAAAGGTAACCGCGCACTATATATGCTCAATTCCAAAAGCAGCCTAGAGTTGTAGTAAAGAAAACTATACTAATCACACTTTCCTTGAATAGACTGAAGTTATGACTTGAATCACAGGAAAGCAATCTACCTATTGCAGAGCTTGTAAAGATTAATCTAAAGAATCTTGGATTACATTAAAATAACAACTGCAATAGGAAAGAACCATTATTCTGTAACCAGAGAACAGGACCCTTATTCCCAAGCAGGAACTTCAGCACCTTGTTTCTAATTAACACACTTTCATGAAAACATTAATGCATAGAAGGCTAACTCTATCTAACAGAGAACAGGACCCTTGATCCCTTCCAAAAAGAAGGAACCTTTAGTACCAGTCTCTAATTAGCACACTCATGAGAACAACTGAAGGCTAGCTACTTCTAACAGAGAACAGAATCCTTGATCCCTTCCATTAAGAAGGAACTCTTATCTCTAGTCTCTGATTGCGCACTTAGGGAAAATAAATGGAAGCTGATTACTTCTAACAGAGAACAGAACCCTTAATCCCTTTCATTAAACAAGAACCCTTAGCTCTAGTCTCTGATTGCACACTCAGGGAAAATAACTGGAAGCTGATTAATTCTAACAAAGAACAAAACCCTTAATCCCTTTCCTTAAGTAGGGACCCTTAACCCAGTCTCTGATTTAGCACACTTCATAAAATCATCACACAAGATTGCTAATTATGAACTTCATGAAAATAATGTAACAATAAAACAAAGTTCTTAACAAGACAGAGTTCAGTAGTGTTTCAGCAAAGCAAAATTCATTAACAGTAGTGTTTCATCTAGACAAAAGTTAATCAAGGCCTAAACAGAAATTACACACACACACACACTATAACACTAACGGGTGAATCTTGTGAAGAAGGTGGGCCCTACCTTCTCACAAGATTCCCCTGAGACGGAAAATCTAGAGAAGGATGCTCAAAACAGTCTTTTATTCATCTATCAATGGATCATATTACAATCTGGAAAATGAAGTACGTCCCTCTCTCTGAAGCTTTCTCAATACATAAAACTTGGATCCCTCGAATGGTGATTTCCTCTTATTTAAAGAGGGAATCCCTTCGATACAATTGATCAAAACATTACAGATGTATATCTCAGTCCTATCTTTAGTTAGATCGTCTTTCTAAACCAGAATAGGATGTCCTAGTCTCGTGCAACAGAATGTTATTCCAAGTGCTGGATGAGGTGTTGTTGTTACGGCTAGAGTATCAGTTCTTTCTCGTTGTTGTTGATGTTGTTTCAGCACCGCAAATCGTGGGTTGTTTCAGCCACGAGATTTGCGCTCTTGACTGTGTCAGCATTCTCATGTAGGAATGATGGTTGGTGCTTGGCTCACGGTGCAACTGTCACTGACTGTGTAATGGCTTCCTTTGTGTTTCAGCATCGTGACCATGAACTCAGCATCGTCGATTCTGTGTTTCAGCATCTGCGACCCTGGACTGTGTGACAAATCTGTGTTTCAGCATCTGCGATCCTGGACTGTGTAACAGCTTTGTGTTTCAGCATCTGTGACCCTAGACTGTGTAACAGCATCTATGAATTGTTGTTTCAACAACAGGCCTCAAATGCTAATCTGCAGTTTGAACTGTTTCAACACTTGTACATTTCTAATCAATGGTTAAGTACGAGAGTGATGTAAAATATTATGCAAAACAGATTAAACGTATAGTAATGAGAAGGAACATTGTATACCTTTGGAATGATCAGATAAAGTGATGATATGAGTTTAAATGTGAGTGAACAACAGTATAATAGTGGAAAAACATATGGGAAAAAAGCTGCATTGTGTGGTCCTAACATCCCCCCCAACTCAAGGTGTTTCATGTCCTCAGGCAACTTCACTCTGCCTCAGAGTCTGGATACTGACTCTGAGCGTGTAAGTTACTCAAGCAGTAGCTCTGGGAGGTACTATCCGTTGGTGTTCTGAACCCATGGACCCGCTGTAATCTTTTCCATGTTGTTGTTTCTGTCTTCTTAGGCAGCTTATAGTCAATTTGATATCTTTATATTGGCAACCAGAGGATAGGAAAATAAAACCGGTACCCTATCCAGTTTTCAGCACATTGCTGTGCACACTGGATATAGTTAGGTACTCTGGAGATTGCTACCTCAAGGTTGGTAGGGATGAAAGGATTGTATTCCTGTCTTTTCTCAGTGGATTGCTGCCAAAACAAGTTGTTTGCCTAGAGGGCAGCGACCTCTATGGTTATGATGAAGTGCTGACAATCCTGGAGCACTGTTGATTGTAGTTGTTGAACATGTTCAGTCACCTCTGGTTTCTTTAAGAACTCACAATATTCTGTGACAAAGGTGGTTTCATTATGTGGTTCTGGTCTTATCCATAGAAGGCGGTTGTCTTCATTGTGTGTAGCAGCCATGAAGTCATCTTGCCAAATGATTTGATTGTGGAGAAAGGAAGCAAATGCCCAAATCTGGATGTCCCCTACAAGAGGAATAATGTTCAGCTACCTATTATCAGGGATGGCCTCGTTATGAAAATATGCCTCGCAGAGGAGGTGTTGATCCCTAGCAGATGCTTCTGTAAAGGTTTTGACAAAATCTGTTGGGTGTAGTAGTGCATAGGATTTTCCTTCTATAATTGATTTGATCTAAAACCATGTGAGTCGCTCCATAAGGAACAAGGAGTAGTTGCAAGATGGTTTCCTTGTAGCCAATAGCTTTTGTGTCAGGTCAAATACCCGGGCCATTTTGACTTTCAACTCTTTGTTCTGTTTCTTCAGGGTACGAGCTTCCTTATGTGTCTGCTCTAGAGCTTCCCAATTTGAGAAAGTGTGATTTATCCAGATTTGTCTGTACTCTTGCAGGATTTTGGTCTGTGTTGCAGCATACTCTTCCTTCCATTTTTGTATTGCTACCTGTTCATCCCATAGCGGGGTCTGTGTTTCAACGTAAGTAGTGGGATGAGATGAGGTCTGAGTAGATTTCTCCACAAAAGTGGGGAGATTGATCTGGCTGGGAGGTGTAAGTTCCGCCATAGGCATTGTCTGTACAGCTTTGTTGACAAAGGTAGGAGCTTCATTTGTTGCAGTGCAGGGCTCAGTCTTAAACTTGGGAGGACCTGTTGGTTCTTTTGTTGCAGTTGTAGCTGGTTCTTGTGTGACAGCTATAGCTGGTTCTTGTGTGACAGCAGGTGCTTCCGTTTTTACTACATAAGTTGAAGGAGTAGGGGGGACTCCTGATATTGGGACCTGAGTTACCTTATAGCCTGCCTGATAGTAAATATCCCCACATTGACAACACATATATTCTTTACACAGGTTCTCTGCAGTCCCCTCTGACAAGGTTGTTGTACGAGCTAGGGTGTACAAATTCAATTCTTTCTCGTATGCTTCCTTTGCCCTGGCTAGTTCTTTCTTATATGCTTCCAGTTCAGATTTTAAAAACTTGTTTTCCTACAGAACAGAGGCCATTATTGGTTCTAGTTGAGGGGTGACTGGTTCTTGTGTGGCAGTCACAGCCTCACTAGCTGGTTCTCGTGGAGAAGATGCAGGAATGGTAGTTGATTCTTGTGTTTCATCTTCTTGGTGTAAGGAAAGTAATGTCGCAGTGCCCTGGACCTCTGATTCCTGTATCTCAATTTCAATATCAGCAGTTGGCTCTTGTGTTTCAGCCGTAGCTGGTTCTTGTGTGGCAGCTATGGTTGGTTCTTGTGTTTCAGCCACTGAGTGGGTAGCTGGTTCTTGTGTTTCAGCCACTGTATTTGAGGAGAGTGGTGTTGCAGCACCCAGGGTCTCTAATTCCTGTATCTCAATTTCAATATCAGCAGTTGGTTCTTGTGTTTCATCCACTGAATGGGTAGTTGGTTCTTGTGTTTCAGCTATGGGGTTTGAAAGAAATGATGGCGCACCACCCTGGGCATCTGGTTCTTGTGTTTTAGTGCCCGTGGGTGGGATAGACAAAGATCCTGGGATTTGGGAGGTTGGATATGTACGGGGTATCAGTCGAATGGGTTGGGGATCTAGGGTAATGGAAATAATGGGTGGCCTTGTTGAGGCCCTTGTTCGCTTTTTTCGTAAGAAGGGTGGAAAGACAGGAATTTTCTTTCATTTTCATGAGGGTCTTTCCTCAATGATGGGGCAGGGGGAAATGTTTGGCTTAGAATCATCACTAAGAATATGAAGGGCGGGAGTGGATGGTTCTGGTAAGGTATGAGGTGGGCTTGGTATGGTAGTGGGATTGGTTGGTCTGGTTGGTTCTGTGGGTGGGATATTGGGTACTTCTGGGGAGTCTGGGGGATTTTGCGGTTGCTGCTCCTGGAGGTTTTCAGGACTTTCGGCAGCTGCTTGGGCGTTTATGGGCGGGTTATTTAGTGGAGGGTTTTGTTGGGCAAAGCCCCTTTGGATGAGAAGTTGGACAAGATGATGATGGGTAAGTGAAAGGGTGGGATCTTTAGCCTTTCTGCAGTAATGCACCATATTTTTCAGACAACCCAACAAATAATAAGGAATATTGACCCGTCTATTATGCCTTAAATGAGATAACAGAAGAAATTTGTGCCGATAAACTACCTGGTATCGTCCCTCGCAGGTTAGGTAATGTTTGATAAATCTTGCAACTTCTGGCCATGGGGGTGGCAAAGAGCTGAGTTGAACACCCCTGCCTTTAAGTACAATCCATTCTTCTGGCAGGAAGAAGTTCTGCTAAGCATTCCGAATGATATGTTTATGGCTAAACATGCGAGTGTCGTCGATAGGGAGGCCTGAGACCTGTGCTATTTCCTCTTCTGTTACTGAAATTCAGATCCCTTGGACGATAGAATGGTCCTCCTAAAGGTTTTGGGTGAATTGCAGAACCTGTTGTTCCTTATACCACTAGAGTCTCTGAAAATAACTAAGCCATCCTGCCTGCTGAAAGATTTGATAAGCTACTGGATAATGTTCTAACAGCGTTGTGGTGGCAGGCTCGTTCCGTATGACAGAGCCTCCCATAGCTACCAGCTCGGTAAGATACAACATCGGAGAGTTTGAGTATCAACTTCTGCGCAGAGTGAGTTTTCCAAGCGACGTTATGCAAAATGTGGTCAAATACGCGAAAGGGTGGTGAAATAGGAATCGCAGCAGTGAATTTGTGTGAAATGATGGTATCAGAGATTTGACGTGTACTCCCCTCCCATCAAGTGCAGCTAGTAATGATTGCACTTGAGTGGTCATAATGGTTTTAGAATCTTCTCATTAACTATAGCCTAACTGAATTACATAAAATTTACATACCTCGCCTTACCTTTTGATTCATTCTGCAAATAAAATATCATGCCTGTTCAGCAGTCGTGGCAGAGACTTTGATATGAATTGTATCAAGGATTTGCTAACTGGAAGGATGAACTATGAGAGCGTAAAAGCTTGCTGACAGATGATGTTGAAAAATTGGTGTTTCAGCAACAGAGAAGAACGAAACAATTGTTGGACGATGTTGTTTCGGTGATGAGAAAATGAGAAGAACTGTTGAACAATGGTGTTTCGGCAACAGAGAGGAACGAAACAATTGCTGGACGGTGTTGTTTCATCGATGAAGAAGGTGAGGTGCTGCTGGACTGTAGTGTTTTGGCAATCAGGAGAAGAAAAAGTGTTGAACAGTGGTGTTTCAGCATCGGGAGAAATGGTGAAGAGTTGCTGACAATGGTGTTTCAGCAACAGAAAAGAAAAGGCGAAACAATTGTTGGACGGTGTTGTTTCGTCGATGAAGAAGGTGAGGAATTGCCGGACTGTAGTGTTTTGGAAAACAAAAAGTTCCAAACAGTGGTGTTTCAACATCGGAAGAAAGTCAAAAGTGTTGAACAGTGGTGTTTCAGCATCGGGAAAAATGATGAAGAGTTGTTGACAATGGTGTTTCAGCAACAAAAAAGAAAAGGCGAAACAATTGTTGGACGGTGTTGTTTCGTCGATGAAGAATGGTGAGGAAATGGGGAAAAAGTGGTAAAAGGTTGCTAAGCATTGATGGGGAGATAGGTGTGGGGTTGGTGGTAGCGGTGTTTTAGGAATGAAGGAAAGGAAACGAATTGCTGATAGTGGTGTTTCGGCAACAGAGAAAGTGGTGTTTCAGCATCAGGGGAAGTGATGAAAAGTTGCTGACAATGGTGTTTCAGCAGCAGGGGAAAGTTAAAAAGTGTTGAACGGTGGTGTTTCAGCATCGGGAAAGCTCATTTCTTTGTGAAGTAGGATCGTCCTTTCCCGTGCTTCTATCGGGAATCTACAAAAATCGATTGTAACATGGTATTTCTTGACAGGGATTATTAGTAAATAAAATCTAATCTAATCTAATGCTACAGAAATTAACTTAAAAGAATTATTTGCAATTAGGGGTAGAAACCCCCTCTACGAAGAGGACATGGGCGTCTGCCATGCATGTGGCCTTAAAATCTTCTTTAGAAATAGGTCGCTGGTACAGACGGAGCCGATGACCATTTACAAGTAACGGAGTTTTGGAGTCATCGATTGTGAGGAGCCTTACTGTTCCATTGGGGAAAACTGTGTCTACTTCATAAGGTCCAAGCCATCTTGTACGCAGTTTCCCTTGAAATTCCTTGAACCAGGAATCATACAATAGGGCCCAATTACCTTTCTGGAACTACTTTTTCTTGATATTTTTGTCATGCCATTTTGATCTTTGCTGTTGAATTATGGTTGTCTGTTGAATGGCATCTAGTCTTTTCTCCTCCAATTCATTAAGCTACTGCAACCTGGCTGTCTGTGCATCTATCAAATCAAGGTTGACTGCTAAAGAATTCCTTAAGGTTTTTATCTCAAATTCCACAGGAAAGATAACACTCTTTCCATAGACTAATTCATAGGGAGAGAATCCTGTAGTATTTCTCTAAGTAGTTCTGTAGGCCCATAATGCTTCGAGGAGCATGTAGGACCAGTCCTTTCTATTTTCCTTCACTGTTTTTGTGAGAATGGCTTCTATTACTTTGTTTTTTCTTTCCACCTATCCATTGGCTTGGGGGTGGTATGTTGTGGTCATTCTATGCTGGATATGATATTTTTGAAGGATGGTTTTGAAACCATGAGAAGTGAAAGGAGGTCCTCCATATGTAACTAATTCTCTTGGCACTCCAAATCTAATGAAGATGTCTTTAAATAATAAATTTATAACTTCTTCTTCGGTCGCTCTGTGGAGTGCTTTGGCTTCCACCCATTTAGTCATGTAGTCTGTACAGAACACTATGTAAACTTTTTGATTAGATGGGGGGTTGATGGGTCCTACAAAGTCTAAGGCCCATCTTTCAAATGGTTCAAGTACTATCTGGGGGTTTAATGGCATTTCATCTCTATGATTAGATTGGCCTACTCTTTGACAGCTATCACAGGCCCTGACATATTTTTTTTCATCTTTGAAGAGTGAGGGCCAATAGTACCCCATCTTGAGAATTTTGTGTGTTGTTCTCTTAGCAGCAAAATGCCCTCCACAAGGGCCATCATGACAAGATTTTAGTAGATCATACACCTCATATTCTCTAATACACCTTTGGATTTCTTGATCAGCTCCTGTATGAAAAACACACCCACTTATCCAACTATATCGAGCACTTTGATGAATGATACTTCTTTTCTCTCGGTGGGATAGGTGTGGTGGAAACTTCCCTGCAACCAAGTAGTTAGCAGTGTCTACATACCAAGGTGAGTGGGAAGAAACTGCAAATAGATATTCATCAGGAAAGGAATCATCTATTGGGGTATCATCATCAGGTGTCAACCAAGAAAGGAAATCAGCAACTACATTCTCTTTTCCTGGTCTATCTACAATTGTGATATCAAATTCCTGCAATAATAGTAGCCATTTGGTGACTCTAGCATTTGTAATAGGTTTGTTCATTAAGTATTTGATAGCTGAGTGATCAGTATGGACAAAAGTAGAATAGCCAGTAATGTAATGTCTAAATTTATTAATTGCATAGATAACTGCTAAGAATTCCTTCTCGTTGACTGTATAATTGAGTTCAGCAGGGGTCGTATTCTTGCTGATGAAATAGATAGCATAGGGAAGATGATTTTCTTCTTGTCCCAAGACAGCTCCTATTGCAGTATCTGAAGCATCGGAGGATATATGAAAGGGGAGTGCCCAATCAGGTCCTCTAAGAATAGGAGTTGTAGATAACTGACGTTTAAGTGTGTTAAATGCTTCCTGGCAAAAATTAGTCCATTTGAATTCAACATTTTTCATCAGTAACACAAACAGGGGAGAAGCTATTTTGGAAAAATTCTTGATAAATCTTCTGTAGTATCCAGCATGTCCTAGAAATCTTCTTACCTCTGTTTGGGTTTTGGGAGTAGGAATATCCTTAATGACTTGTATTTTGGATGGGTCTACCTGAATTCCTTGAGATGAGATAAAATGTACAAGCACTATTCCTTCACTCATCATCATATGACATTTTTCTGTACTTAAGGAGAGTTGGGCTTGTATGCATCGTTTGAGCACTTTCTGAAGGTTTTGTAGTGCTTCCTGAAAAGAAACACCATAAGGAGTAAAATCATCCATAAAGATTTCCATAGAGTCATTAAGCATATCAGAAAAGATTCCTAAAACTACTCTTTGGAAGGTTGTTGGTGCATTACATAGTCCAAATGGAAGGAATCTATAAGCAAAGGTTCCCCAAGGGATATTAAAGGTGGTTTTATCTTGATCTTGAGGTGCAATTTTTATCTGGTTATATCCACTGAAACCATCTAAAAATGAGAAAAATTTCTTCCCTGACAAATTATCTAACACTTGATCAATGAATGGTAATGGAAAGTGATCTTTTTGAGTGGCTTTATTTAAAGCTCTATAATCCACACATACTCTCCATTTCCCGTTTTTATTTGGAACTATTACCAATGGGGACACCCATTCACTGTCTGATATAGGATAGATAAACCCTGCATTGAGCAATTTTTGAAGTTCTTCTTTGAGGATTTCTTTTAAATTCGGGTTCATTCGTCACTGAGGTTGGCAGATTGGCCGACAATCTTCTTTGATATATATTCGATGAGTGCATAATTCAGGAGAGATTCCTTTCATATCTGTGTAATCCCATGCGAATGCTTCTTTATTTTCCAGAAGTAACTTCATTAATTGTTGTGTTTCAGCATCTATCAAATTAGGGTTTATGTTCAGTGTTTTGCCAGGTTCCATTTCTACTGGTATGCTTTTAGAGGAGATGGAATTAGATATCTGCGGTGGGCCTTCCGAATTGAGGTTTTCTTGATTATCAGAATCCAACAGTGCAGTTAGTTTATTATGGGTTTCTGGAGTCATAGAGGAGGGTTCGCAGATAAAATTATTAATTACTTCATCCTCGGTAGAGTCTTTCAGGCTTAGAGCTTGTCTGATAGTCAAAAGGGGTTGAGTAGGTTGTTCGTCAAAATCTACCCATACAGAATTATCATTATTAACCAGGGGTGTAGCGTGAAGGTAGAGGGTAAGCTATTTTGTTTCATAACCATTTGAAATTGTCATTGAGCCTGATCTACAGCTGATAAAAGCATCTACTGTGGCTAACCAAGGTCTACCTAAAATTAGAGGGTGGCCCCCCAAATTTGTTTTGGGTTGTAGTACCATAAAGTTGACTGGATAATTCCAGGATTCCACAGAGATACTGAGGTCTTCAATGACTCCTTCTGGTTTAATTGTGGATCAGTCAGCCAATTCTAGGATAGTTGGGGTGTATCTGACTTCATTTTGCAATTGTAGCAGTTGTAAGGTTTCCAGAGTCATGATATTGATAGCGGAACCTAGGTCTACCAGGACTCTAGGGATTATCGTTTTTCCAAATTGTACTGTAACGGTAGGATGGCCGGGATCACCATATTTAACCGGGGGAGTTTTACCTGACATCAATGAAGACAAGTCTCCCATAACATGGACTATAAGGGAATCGTTAGTTTTCCTACCAGGCTTTTTAACACAAATGTCTCGCATCGTCCTGGCATAGATTGGTACGTCTTGGAGTGCTTGTAGTAGAGGAATTTTGACATATAAATTTTGTAATTCCCCTAGAAGATTGAAGGATGGTGGCTCAGGCATTCTAGTCAAGGCTAAACGCTCTGAAATGGTGGTTTTGCTGTTTCAGAAGCATTGTTAGAGGATGATTGTACCTCTTCAAGTACATCATGCTCTTTTGTTTCCTCTTTATTAGAAGGGGTAACATCAGCTATGGCAGGTTCCACTATTCTCCCAGATCGTAAATGAATATCGTTGCATTGCGCAGGGAGAAGAGAAAGTGTAGGCTAGTTATGAATATCAATGCATTGCACAGCTTTATTATTTGGGTTAGGGTTAGGTTGTACAGGTAGCTGGGGTCTCATCATTTGATTGTTCGGTGGAGTACCTGCTGGTAAGGAGAGTGGTTGCAGGAATTGGGATTGAGGTAATTGATTTTGGAAGGAGGGCTATTGTCCTCTCCAGTTTTGATTCCATTGGTTCTGATATGGTTTTTGTTGCTGTGGAGGCCAAGGGGTCCACATTGACGGATCAACAAAGGGAGGGTTAGTTTGCTGCATGGGTGGGTAAGTTTGTTGCATGGGTGGGTAGGGTGGGTAATTCATTTGATTAGTGTACTACATTTGAATATAGGGGGGGTAACTCATTTGATTGGAAGAAGGATAATTGTTCCAATGATTAGAAGATGCAAATGGCATGTTAGGATTCATACCTTGTCCCCGCGGTTGCCATTGCCTTCTTTGTGTCAACAAATATACCGCTTCAGCTTCTTCATCTGTTGGTTGTAATGCTGCCTTGATCCCTAGTAAAGATGGACATTGTTGAGTATCATGATCTTTATCACAGATGGTGCAGATTGGCTTTTTGTCCAATGGAAATTCTCTTCGTGGGTGCTTTTCTCTGCATTGGGGACAAAAGATGGATAAGGCTGCTTCTGCTTCTGCTTGCTTTTTCTTAATCTAGAGGGTATCCATTTGTGAGGAAAAATATCTTAACATTTCAGTTTTAAAACCTTCAAGTAAATTACCTATCTTGGCTCTTGTTGCTCCCCCACTAGCTGATTTCTGGACTCTTGAAAATGTGGTGTCCCTGCTGTTTGATCTATTTCTTGAAGCTCCTCTTGAACATCTTTTGCATAAATTAACAATTTCATCGTATGATTCCTTAGATATGTCCCCTTTTCCAACCATATTCAGCATATCTAAACAATTATCCCTTACTCCTTTTAATAATATAGTTTTGAGGATATCTTTACTTACATTGGGGTGACTGGATCTCTGTAGATTGTACTGTAGCCTTTCTACGAAGTCCTCCATATTTTCATCCTCTTTCTGCATCATCTTAAATAGTTCCTCCCTCTTTTCTCTTGTTCGGCAGTAGTCCTGGTATTTGTTCAGGAATTTCTGTTTCATTTGGTCCCAGGTTGTGATTACATGGCCTCCAAGACTCATAAACCATCTTAGTGCATTTCCTTTTAATGTTGTTGGAAATAATTTTAACTTTTGAGCATTGGAAACGTAATCATAACTTCTGCATAATATATCAAACTCAAAAAGGAATTCATCAGGATCTTCTGAAGACAAACCATGAAAGTTAGGTAGTGCTGAGAGTGGAATGTTCTTCATGGGGGCTGCCCCATTAGGAAGATCACCAATAGAAAGTCCTAATGTAGAGAAAGAATTTTCATCATTTACCTCTCCTTCAGGACCTGTCTATTCTTCATGATGCAGCTCTTCATTGTGCTCATCCATGTTTTCTTTTGTCTGCTCCCCTGCTACGCTTTCTCTGTCCTCAATGTTTCTTACTGGTCTCAGGACTGTCTCAGGACTCCAAAATTCTTTCCCTGTTCCAAAGATTGTTTGAAATGAAGGCTGGGAATTCTATTTTCAAAGGTTTGGTCGTTGAGCAGCAGATTCAGACTTTGACATGATCTCGTCAATGTAAGTCTTTATTCCTCCTTTTCCTTTTCCTTTGCCACCTATAGGGTTAGTATCATTGGGGTCTTTCATGCAATCTTTGTATCTGAAAAATCATAAGTGATTTTGAAATCTAAAATTACCTTCCCCGCCAACGGCGCCAAAATGTTAGTCACTATAATTGCTTAATTGATTCAAACAATCAAGTGCTACATAAATTGTCAACCCAGGGAATTCTGTTTATTTAAAAGGTAACCACACACTATATATGCTCAATTCCAAAAGCAGCCTAGAGTTGTAGTAAATAAAACTATACTAATCACACTTGCCTTGAATAGACTGAAGTTCTGACTTGAATCACAGGAAAGAAATCTACCTATTGTAGAGCTTGTAAAGATTAATCTAAAGAATCCTAGATTACATTAAAATAACAACTGCAACAGGAAAGAACCACTATTCTGTAACTAGAGAATAGGACCCTTATTCCCAAGAAGGAACTTTAGCACCTTGTTTCTGATTAACACACTTTCATGAAAACATTAATGCATACAAGGCTAACTCTATCTAACAGAGAACAGGACCCTTGATCCCTTCCAACAAGCAGGAACCTTTAGTACCAGTCTCTGATTAGCACACTCATGAGAACAACTGAAGGCTAGCTACTTCTAACAGAGAATAGAATCCTTGATCCCTTCCATTAAGCATGAACTCTTAGCTCTAGTCTCTGATTTCACACTCAGGGAAAATAAATGGAAGTTGATTACTTCTAACAGAGAACAGAACCCTTAATCCCTTTCATTAAACAGGAACCCTTAGCTCTAGTCTCTGATTGCACACTCAGGGAAAATAACTGGAAGCTGATTACTTCTAACAAAGAATAGAACCCTTAATCCCTTTCATTAAGCAGGGACCCTTAACCCAGTCTCTGATTTAGCACACTTCATAAAATCATCACACAAGATTGCTAATTATGAACTTCATGAAAATAATGTAACAATAAAACAAAGTTCTTAACAAGACAGAGTTCAGTAGTGTTTCAGCAAAGCAGAATTCATTAACAGTAGTGTTTCAGCTAGACAAAAGTTAATCAAGTCTTAAACAAAAATTACACACACACACACTATAACACTAACGGGTGAATCTTGTGAAGAAGGTGGGCCCTAGCTTCTCACAAGATTCCCCTGAGACGGAAAATCTAGAGAAGGATGCTCAAAACAGTCTTTTATTCATCTATCAATGGATCATATTACAATCTGGAAAATGAAGTAAGTCCCTCTCTCTGAAGATTTCTCAATACATAAAACTTGGATCCCTCGAATGGTGATTTCCTCTTATTTAAAGAGGGAATCCCTTCGACACAATTGATCAAAACATTACAGATGTATATCTCAGTCCTATCTTTAGTTAGATCGAATTTCTAAACCAGAATAGGATGTCCTAGTGTCACGCAACATAATGCTATTCCAAGTGTTGGATGAGGTGTTGCTGTTACGGCTGGAGTATCAGTTCTTTTTCATTGCTGCTGATGCTGTTTTAGCACCGCAAATCGTGGGTTGTTTCAGCCATGAGATTTGCGCTCTTGACTGTGTCAGCATTCTCATGTAGGAACGATGGTTGGTGCTTGGCTCATGGTGCAAATGTCGCTGACTGTGTAACGGCTTCCTTTGTGTTTCAGCATCGTGACTATGAACTCAACATCGTCGATTCTGTGTTTCAGCATCTGCAACTTTGGACTGTGTGACAGCTCTGTGTTTCAGCATCTGCAATCCTGGACTGTGTAACAGCTTTGTGTTTCAGCATCTGTGACCCTGTACTGTGTAACAGCTTCTGTGAATTGGTGTTTCAGCAACAGGCCTCAAATGCTAATCTGCAGTTTGAACTGTTTCAGCACTTGTAAATTTCTAATCAATGGTTAAGTACGAGAGTGATGTAAAATATTATGCAAAACAGATTAAACGTATAGTAATGAGAAGGAACGTTGTATACCTTTGGAATGATCAGATAAAGTGATTATATGAGTTTAGATGTGAGTGAACAAGAGTATAATAGTGGAAAAAAGTATGGGCAAAAAGGTGCATTGTGTGGTCCGAACATTCATCATCTTCCGAGACGTCGCTGCTGTTGCTATATTCTTCTTGTTCCTTTTTATTTTGCTTTGATCTTTTGGATTCTTTGAAGGCTGCTTCTTTTACATCTGGATTTTCCTGTTCAGTTCTCATCTCATATTTTGTGAAGATTCCATGCAGTTCATCCATGCTTATTGAGTTTATATCTGATCTTTCTTCTAGTGCTGATATCTTAGGGTTGAATCTCATAGGAAGAGATCTTAGTACCTTTTGAACAATTACAGATTCTTCGATTTCTTCTCCCAATCCTATGACTGCATTCATTGTTTCATCGACTTGTAAGAAGTAGGCTTCAATATCTTCATATTCCTTCATTTTTAGTTGTTCAAAATGACCTCTGTAAGTTTAAATCTTTGTTGCTTTGACTTTTGAATCTCCTTCATAAATATTTCGAAGCTTGTCCCAAATATCTTTAATAGATTTACAATGTGCAACTTTGGTGAATATCATATCAATGAGAGCTACATTCAAAAGTGCATTTATGGCTTTGGAATTATTCTCACTAAGTTTCACTGCTTTGTCATTTGTTGGTGGAACTGCTGGTGTTGTGTATCCATCAACAATTGATTGCCAAACTTGAAATCCCTATGCCTGTATATATGCCTTCATCCTTATGCTCCAAAAATAATACTTTTGTCCATCAAACTGTGGTATTCCATTTTTATATGAGTTGGTACTCTCCATGATATACCTTTCAGTGGTTAAACTGATTTCTTAAGGAACCTGCTCTGATACCAATTGTTGGATTACTAAGAGGGGGGGTGAATCAGTAATAGCGTAATTATAATCCTTTTTCTTCAAATTTTATATCAATGTAGAATTATTATCCAATAATGAGCAGAAATAAATAAACAATCACACACATACATAGTACACCAGTGTTTTACGTGGAAACCCAAATCGGGATAAAACCACATAATGCTTTTTCTTATATGTCTTGAAGAATTACATTCATTGGAAGCACCAACTTCCTTTGTTTTCCAGCTGCAACTAGAAGGAGGCTCCAACCCCCTAGTTTCTCAGGATACAACCTGAGGGAATCTCCAAATCACCAAATCTCTGGATACAACCAGAAGGAGGCTACAACCCCTAATGTTCTTTGGCTACAACTGGAAGGTGGCTACAACCACCTGTCCTTGCCCTATCCTGCCACCCTGAAGTAGAAGTAGAATCATGGAACCACTGTCACACTATCACTATGAGATATACCACTGTAAACTTGTACCAATAAATATGAACCATGCATCAACCATGCTTCAACCTGTACGTCAACCTGTAATCAACCTGTACCATAAACAAGTGCATCAACCATGCACCAACCTGTAATCAACATGTACCATAAATAAGTGCATCAACCATGCACCAACCTGTAATCAACCTATACCATAAACAAGTTCATCTAACCATGTACCAAGTATGTTCCAATCATGTTTCAACTACTCATGAACTATGACTCATCAATATGTACTAACATCATCAACTACTTGTCTCAACCATGTACTCAACATGTACCACAACCAAAATCCCTCATCAATTTTAGAATACAAATATGATTTGTAGCTCTGTAATAGACCTGGTGTATATGATCACATTCTTGCAAACCTTCCTTAATTTTAAAAACAAGATACTAGCATTTGCATCAAACTTTTCTTTAGTCTCACATGCCTAGTTTTGGATTAGTCAACAACCCTAACTTGAAGTAATCATAACTTTGAACCTGTAATGTATAAAGATATTAAAATGATACACAATGTTACTCAATTTTTTTAATGCAATTCCTCCAAGTGTCACTACTTGGAACCTCTCAAAAAAGGAGTTATAGTAAAAATGGCATACCTTGTTGAATTCTGGCTTATTCTAGAGAGCGACCTTGTAGAGCATGCCCCGCACAAACTATTTGATGAATTGATCTGAAAATATTAAAAATCATACTAAATAATGTCCCCTAACCAAAAAATTTCATCTCACTAAATTTGGATCTGTTATGAATACGTTATGACATTTTTACCCGAAACACCTGATTTTGACTAGTTTCAGGACTAGCCACAAACCCTATTTTCCACGGAGTGTAACTCTCAAAATAAAATGACCCAAAATATGAAATTTTTACCATAGATACTTGGATATGTTTTCTCACTTTCAGTGCAATTTCATGATCTGAATCATTATAGAAAAAAAATTATAGCAAAAATGGTGAGATGACCTGTAAATAACATACCTTAGAAAGCACCATCAAAAGAATTTATCCTTCCTTGCATTTCGGCCTTCTTTTCTTCCCCTTCACTCAGAATTCCAGTTTAGTTATCCTTGTTTACCTCAGAAACATATATATATTCAATATTCTCAAGTTTGATTCAAATGAGATAGCCTTGCCTCTTATTTATACTCTCCAAGTAGCTTCCTTAAAAACATCTTCTAGGTCACTTGGCCCCACTTTCCTTATTTTAGGGTTGGGTCCACTTCTAATTTCTCCATTAAATTTATGATTGAAATAATTTATTTTGTATTCACTTTGAATTATAATACACTCATCACTTCACTTTATTATTTACCTTTTAAAATCTCTTAAACCACTTTGATTATTTTGACCTTTTGGGGCTTCTAGATGACATATGAGAGTCCTCCAACTTCGTAATGCCATAACTCTCAAAACGTGAGGATTTATGTGACGTTCTACTTACCACCATAAATGGAATGACATGTAATATCCATATAGAATAGTATTATCAAAAAATATATCATAACTCATACTGTTACCCATCAAACAAACTTGGGTCCATTACCCAAACCTGGGGTCTCCAACTTCCCATGGCCATAACTCTCTAACCATGAGGAATTATGTGACGTTACACATACCACCGGAAATGACATGACAAGCACTATCCATCTAGGATATTTTCCCTGACAAATTCACTTTCCTTCATCTCATTATTCCATAATTAGGCATGGGTTCTCTTACTCCACAAAGCGTCTTCCCGTGAGGGCTTTCACCATAAGGGGACCACTTTGGAGTTCATCCATATTTACTTCTTATCAACCATGAAAAAACAATAATGAGTCATATTTACATCAAACACTATTGGGTACATTACCCAAACCTTTGTGCTACGGGTATTTCTTCAAGGTTTGACATCAATGACAACCAATCATGGAATTATTTATATGTTTACTCTGTTAATCCATTTAACTTCACTTAAATGCATACTACATAAGTATGAGATTGTTTTCACGTAATAGCATTGCCCGACAAGTGGGTTGACGGTCAGGGATGTTACAATATGGTATCAGAGCCCAAGGTTTCAATGTTGATCCTACATGGGCCGGATAAGTGGTCTTTGGACCCAAGGTTTCGAGAGGAAATTGTGTTTGGAGGACTAATTTCGAAGCTCATAATGTTTTTGAGTGCCAAGGGGTTACCTGGTCGTGTTACAAAGCTCAGGAGGAATAAAGGTAGAATAAAACTATAGTTGTAGATCAGATCTCTCCATACAACTGATCTACAACTACGGTTTTATTCTACCTCTATTCCTCCTGAGCTTCGTAACACGACCAAGTAACCCCTTGGCACTCAGAAACATTCTGAGGTTCGAAATTAGTCCTCCAGACACAATTTCCTCTCGAAACCTTGGGTCCAAAGACCACTTATCCGGCCCATATAGGCTCAACATTAAACCTTCAGCTCTGATACCATATTGTAACGTCCCCGACCGTCAACCCACTTGTCAGGCAACGCTATTATGCGAAAACAATCTCATACTTATGTAGTATGCATTTAAGTGAAGTTAAATGGCTTAACAGAGTAAATATAATACATGATAATATTACTAGCCTCACAGAAATGCATTTTAATTGAAATTAAGACACATGCATATGCTTATCTTTGAAACTATAGTAATTCCACCAACCATGTGCATACCTTCCACGAACCTCCTAGCCTTAGAACTCACTGCTCATCACGCTCAACAGTGGGTCACCCCCGAGTTGGGACTAAGCTCCACCCAAGGTAAGGGAATCCTAGACTAGGTTGAGGTTACAGGAAAACTTCACAGAGCATCTAGAAGGATTCTCTCCAGGAGCCTTCTTACGACCACTACTCATGGAATCTCATTCCCCACATGCTTGTTCTTCCCGAGAGTATACGCCTTCACAAGCACATTCCATCGGTGCTTCACCTCCCTCTCTGGGCCTCAGGAACAGGCTGGATCAGAAATTCTCAGAGCTTCGCAACTGGTGCTAGACTCTCTCTGGAAGAAAACCACTTCCCAGCGGACTCTCTCACCTGGAGAGAGATGCTCACAGGCCTGACAACCTTCTTCTTCTACTACAGGCCTGAAAATCTGGTTCTTCAACCCCCTCCTTGACTCAGCCTCAACCAGGAAAGGACAACAACCATGGTTCAACACTCATTCACACAGGGATGACAGTCACAACGACAGATGGGCATAGGTCCAAAAATGGAAATGGCCAGATGCTAGACACAACATGCTCAATTGATTTCCCCGGTGTAGGGTTCCACAAAAGACACAGAACATTTCACTGATTTTGGTTCTCATAATTGTGTGAGGGTAAAACAATAGAGGTTCCAAAGCAGAGGAAAATGGTTTTCAGACAAAGGATCTAAAAACTGGCAGCAC
>ML780633.1:222202-275501 GCA_009831015.1 Picea engelmannii
CCAAAGATTATTGTAAGTGACAGAGATCCCATCTTCACTGGACATTTTTGGACAGAATTATTTTCTTGTTTGGGTACTCAATTGGCTCATAGCTCATCCTATCATCCTCAATCTAATGGACAAACAGAGATAGTGAACAAATGTCTGGAAGGCTAACTTCGCTGCTTTGTCTCTGATAAACAAACACAATGGTTCAAATGGTTACCCTTAGCAGAATGGTGGTTTAACACTTCCTTTCATACTGCAACAAAAATGACACCATTTATGGCATTTTATGGATACCACCCTCCTTCCATCACTTCTTCTCTAAAATAAAAATCTAAGGTTCAAGCAGTGGAAGATCACATCGAGAATCAGCAACAAATTCTCCAAATCTTAAAGGACAACCTAACCATGGAACAAAATCGCATGAAACAAAAAGCAGATCAACATCGTAGTGAAAGAAGTTTTGAAGTAGGGGATGGGGTGTTTTTAAGACTACAACCATACAAACAAATGTCCCTCAAGCAAGCCAAGAAGGATAATAAATTATCACCAAAGTACTATGGACCTTATAAGGTGTTCCAAAAGATTGGTACTATGGCATACAAATTGGAGCTGCCTGCATCTTCACGAGTACACCCAGTTTTCCATGTTTCATGCTTAAAGAAGGTTATAGGTGACAAGATCCCAGTTCAAACTATATTTCCAGAACTTGAAGAGGAAGGAAAAATCATATTGGATCCTGAAGCCATCACTGACACAAGAATTCACCAGCTGAGGAATAGATCCATTTCATAGTATCTCATTAAATGGAAGAAACTACCAGCTGAAGATTCCACTTGGGAAGATGAGTCTTTTATACAGAAGCATCCAGATTTACTCAAGTGTTGCGGACAACACTTGTCTCAAGGGGAGGGGCATGTTAAGACCTAATATTGGCTCATTACCCCTTAGTTAGGGCATATTATATTAGTAATGTTATTTTATTTATGTCGGCTTTAGGCCATTAGTTGTAATTATACCTCCTAGTATCCTATATATACCAAGGCAACATTTTCATTTTGAATCATCTTGAACTTGAACATTTAAGTGGGGTAAAAGGAGTACTTTTCCCGAGGTTTTTCTATGCTATATTGATGTTTGGTTCTTAACAGATATTGTTTCAGGTCCTAGCCATTCATCAGGAGGGCGTCAGGTTCCCCCCTCATATTCTACAGTCAATACATACCTAACCCAATCTTCTTGACCACCTAGAAAGGTCCGAGCCATAGATTCTGAAACTTAGAATGTTTTCCTTTAGGCTCATTTTCTCTGTCCCACTTCAGGACTAAGTATCCTACCTCAAAATTATTCTCTTTGGCCTTATTCTTATCAAACCACCTTTTCACTATCTACTGATGAGCTATGAAATTTTATTTTTCTTTCTCCCTTTCTTCTTCTAGCATGAGAAGGGTGTCAACGCTTTGTTGTATGACTGATGAGGGTTGCCCTCTGGAATCCTGAGCAATTTGAAGAGATGGAAGATAAATCCCATTTGGGAGAATGGATTCATGTTCATATACCAGAAAGTATGGGGAATTCCCTATAGCTTCCTTCAGTGTGACTCTATTGGCCCATAAATCATTATGAAGTGAATTATTCCAATTCATCTAGTTGTCTATAACTATTTTCTTTAATATTCTCACTAGGTTCTTATTAGTTGATTCTGCCACTCTGTTTTCCTGTGGATAATAGTTTGTAGAGTATCTAATTATGATTCCTTTGTCCAAGGAAAACTCTGTTAATAAGGTGTAAGAAACATAAGTTGCATTATCAAAAACAATGACAGAAGGGACACTGAACCTTGTGATCAATTGTTGTTCTATGAATTGGATCACCCCCTTCTTGTTTACATGAGTCACATGGATGGCCTCTTCCCATTTCATGAAATAATCGATGGCAGTAAGTATGTACCTATGCTTTTTTTAAGAACTTGGTGTAATTTCTCTAATGATATCTAACCCCCATTGCTCAAATGGCCTATATATGGCTATCGGTTGGAGTGGGACGATTGCTCTCTTTTCCCTCCCTGCGCTCAATTGAAAAATCTTACAGTTTCTAGCGTATGTGTGAGCGTCTCTTAACAGAGTAGGCCAATAATAACCAGCTCTCAGTATTTTATGAGCCATGGTGTTTCCCACGAAAAGTCCACCTGCATGACCATCATGGAGCTCTTTCAGAACTTTCTCTGCATCTTCGCGTTTGAGACATATTAAAAGTACTCCATCATAATTAACACGGAAGAGCACCAAATTTATGAGGTGATATTGTGCGGATTTTAACCTGAGATCTCTCCTTTCCCTAGGGTTTAGGTTATCTGGGAAAGTCACATGATGTAGGAGATAAGTTAGTTTCTCATACTAATATTCTTTCCCTGGGGAGAAGTATGAAGCTTCGCCACACCACAATGAAAATTCATTCTCCCATCCAAGGTTGTCATTTACTTGGTCCTGATCTTGGGCTTCCAGTTTTCATAACCCTTTTCCTTTAACTAGTTTATCATGTTTTATATCTAGATCAAATTCTTGGACTACTGCCATCCAGTTTCCTCTTCTTTCCCCCCTCTCCTGTTGAGTAAACAGGGATTGGACTGCAGGGTGGTGCATGATGAATTTGGTATGGTTCTTGAGGATGTAAGATATGGAATGTTTTACTGCCTTGTATAATGCACAAGCTTGCTTGTCTATAGTAGGGTAATTTAGTTAGTCACCTTGGAGGTTAGTGCTCATGAATGACACTGGGGCCTCATTTTTGTCATAATCCTTCTGGGTTAATACTGCAGCTAACGATTGGTCGGAGGCGAAAGTATAGAGGAAGAAATATCTCTTGAAATTGGGACTTCACAACACTGGGGCTTGAGATATTGCAGTCTTAATATTACTTAAAGCCTTCTTTCGTTCATCATCCCACTTAAATTCAACATATTTACAAATCATATTTTGTAAGGCTTTGATAGTTTCCGCGAAATCTGGGGTGAATTTCCTCACAAAATTGATTTTCCCGAAGAACGGTTACATAGCCTTTTTGGTGTGAGGTAATGGAAGATGAGCTATAGACTTAATCCTTTCTGGATCTATGTGAATGCCTTCTTGAGATATAATTTGGCCTAACAGCTTAGCTTCCTCAACACCAAAAATAGTCTTCTTAGGGTTTAAGTATATATAGTATTTCCTACACCTTTCAAAATTTTGGGTTAAATGTTGGATGCAATCTTATTTGTTATTTCAATACACAATCACATCATCCAAATAAACTACTACACACTTATTGATTAGTCCCTAAAATTATACGTCCATGGCCCTTTGGAAGGTCACTCCTGCATTGATTAACCCAAAGGGCATGTGGTTGTAAGCAAAGGTTCCCCACTTGGTTCGGAAGATGGATTTCAAGCGTTCTTCTTCTTAAATGAGAACCTGGTTGTAACCTGAGAAACCGTCCAACAAGGATAAAATATCAGAGTCGGACATGGTTTGCAGGAGTTGCTCCATTGGTGGGACTGGGTAGTTGTCCTTTTCTGAAGCTCTATTGAGATTTCTGAAATATAGACATAGGAGAATTTCCCCAGACTTTATCCATACAGGAACCAAGTTTGCTACCCAGGAAAATTGTCTAACCTGGAAGATAATTTTGGCATATAAAATTTTCTTTAACTCCTGACACATGAGGGGCTCTAGGGATGGGTGGTATTTCTAGAGCTTTTGTTGAAGGGTTTTACTTTAGGCTTTAAAGGGATAATGTGTTGAATTATATGGGTATCATAAGTTTTCAGGTCTCGGTAGGACCATGCAAATACATCTTGATATTGTCTGAAAAGTTTGAGATAGGCCTTCCTTTCCTCTTTAGATATTGCCTTGTTGAGGTTTACATTTTTTGGGTTTTCTGGGGTTCCGATATTTATAGTTTCATGCATGGGACATGAACTACCGGTATTCTCATTTTTTGACCCCTTAAATCTTTCCCTTAGGTCAAAAAAGTTTTCTAAACTGGTTATTCCCTTCGGTATCGTGTGAGACTTCAATTTTTCAGTCAGTTGATCTGTCTGAGGATCCATTTCTATTGATTGTTTCTAGAATAATTCATCATCAATAGCCAAGTCTTTGAAATTATCTTGGTTAGTCAAACATTTTATGATATGTTCATCTCCTTCAAAGACCTTCCAATTAGAAATATTGTTGGGAACCGATGGTTTGTAGAGAAATTCCATAGTGAACCGAGAGGATTCATAATCTTTTATAGGTGATATCCTTGAAGCAGCGGTGGCCAAAGAATCAACAAGAATGTTCTTTTCTCTAAGGATCATTGTAACGTTGAAAGCTTCAAAATGCTCTATTAGCCTCTGCACTTCCTGATGGTAATTCCTCAAGTGTGGAAAGTTGCAATGTATCATGTTCCTTACTTGTCTAATGATGATTTCAGAATCTTCAGACTTTCAATTCTTTAACTTACAATTCCATGGATTTCTTCAGCCCTTGTAATAGAGCTTCATATTCAGCGGTATTGTTTGTGCATTCGAACTCTAGTCTAAAGGACAAAAAATTTCATTTACCTTTTGGATCAATGAGGATGCACCCTTCCCCAGACACTTCTTGTGATTTAGATCCATCAAAGTAGAAGGTCCAAACTTGTGGGAAAAACGTATCATATTCCTCTTTCTTTTCACTTCCCTCTCCCCTCTCTGTTTGTTCCATGATTTCTAATGCAGGTTCTTGACAGAAGAGTGTTTTCTCTATCGTCGTCGACAGTTTCTCTTGAAAAATCATTTCAGAGTTTTGGGTAAGGGGAACATCAGATGAGAGGGGAGAGAAATTCCCGAAATCAGAGTCACAGGAATAATTTCCTAGCACGGGGAATTCGGTTGATGAGGTTTCATTGAGGGTTTCTAAGTCGGTGACTGTATGTTTTAGATATCTTTCCCTATTTATCATGATCATATTTTCATGCTCTTTTAATGGTAGCCAAAGGTGAGCCTAGTCTGTACTAAAGTATCTTTTTAACTTCTCAGACCAATCTCAACTCAATAACAATCCATAAGCTTCTGGGATATCTACCACAGTGATGTTAATTACTTGCACAAATTTAGGGTGTGTCGCTATTCTAATCATTACATCCTTGAGTTCCCCATGACCTTCACCTGGGTTCTGTCTAGCTGTATCACATGTTTATCACTTTTGAGAGGTAATGCATTTAATTTTTTGCAAATAAACAATGGAATAACATTAGAGGATGCCCCTGAGTCAACCAAACAATTATGGAGGTTCTTTTGGAATACTTCAAACGTCAAAAGGAATGGTGGGACAAAAGGTTTTCACTTCTTATCCTCAGAGAAGGCATTCACAGTTGGTTTATTTCTTATATCTCTAGGAGTTAGATTTCCTCCCTGGTCAGTTCTTTTCGTGGGATTTTCTACTGATTTCAATGCCTATGATAGAAAGTCCTTTTGCTAAGGGATTCTACACATGTCCATGACCGATATGTTTTCCTTCAATTTCTTCAAATATTCTACTTTGTTGTAGTCTATCTTGGGAGATTCTTGTGTATGGATGTTTATAGGGTTTCTTCGGGGAGAAAAAGGTGCTTTCAGGTGATCAGGAGTTTCTCTTCCTCCCAAAGTTTGGGTAGTAGCAAGGTTTTCTGAGAAAGTTTGACCCCTACTTCGTGTCTTCACAGCCAAGACTTTTGCGGGTGGTTCATGGACTTCAAATAGGTCATCAAAAGGCATAGGTAAATCAGGGTCCCATATTAACATGGTTGTTTCTTTTGGTGGATTGACTTCTTCCTGATCAACAATATTCATAATTGAGCCGCTTGATTGTTCATCTATGGAGACTTTGTCTAGAAATCGATTGGCCATCAAATTCATGGTCTACACCCATTGAGGGAAGTCTCTTTCAGAGTGATTCTCTTGATGATAGGTATAGAAAGAGTAGGATGCTACATTTCCTAGATCGTTGTTTAGATTAGCTGAGGGAGGTTAAATTGCTTTGAAAGGTGGATTTATTTTAAAGGAAGGTTTATAGGGCATCTGTCCTTGGTTTCCCTCCCCTGTACTTCTCTTCATGTCTATGATTTCATTTGACAACTTCTTGACCATGTATTGTAGGTCGTATATGTCTCCACTTCCCTTTTCGGGACCTTGTTCTGTTTGTTTACCTGGGGGTCTAGTCAATAGGATTCCTTTCCTCGGGGGAGGTTGAACTTCCTTTTTAACTAATGAGACATGGCCCTCTTTACATATCTTCATTTGGAACTCTATAATTTTGGCTTCATCAAAGTTATCGGCTAAAGTTGGTTTGGCATCCATTTTCACAAACATGGAAATAGAAGTTGGGAGAGCATTAGCATATACTTTGATTTGCAACTCCTGAGTAGGTTTAGCTTCGGGTTGGAATTTTTTTAAGAAAGTGGTAAATATTTGATTGAAGTCTTTAACCTTCTCTTTTGAACTTATGGCGGTGACGAACAACTCATCCATCAAAGCTTCTATACTAGTTGCTTCTGCAAATTTATCTAGAAAGTCGTTTTGGAACTTTGTCCAACTAGTTATGGATCCTACCGGTAAGTTAAAATACCATGTGGAGGCTAAGATCTAGAAAGTGTAGGGGAAAATCCTACAAACTACATATTCATGTTGGACATTCATCGGTATGATAGCTAGTATGAATTTCTTGATATGGTCTTCAGGAAATCCTGAGGTTTCAGGGTCAAATTTAGGGAGTAAATTCTCTAGATGTCGGGAAAGGTTATGTACTCGTCCAGGGATGGAAAGAATCTTTGCCCAACCAAGGTTGATTATTCTGAGGTGGGATTCCCATTTCTTCATCATGGTCATGGTTATATTCCATGTCTTCAGATCTTGAGTTAAACCCTTCTTCATAAGAAAATTCGTCAGGCTCGGAGAAGTTGTTAGCTGGTGTTTCAGGGATTAGATTAAGAGGATGTTCGATTTCGGTGAGGGAAAAATCTATCAGGTCTTCTACTATGTGCACAAAAACTTGGTCGAGGGACTCGACCACTAGTCTCCATATTTTTTTTCTTCGAGGAAGTAATGGAGCTAAGGGAATCACACCGATTGGTCGGGCATAATCTCTTGTGATTCTTCTGAATTCGTTCAATTCCTCGTGAGTAAGAGCATAAGGTATATCAAGAAAAATATGTTATTCCTCGTGATGGGGTGAGTTACTTGTTCCAGGAGTAGTCAGTGTGTGTGGGATGACTTGGGAATGACTAGCCATGCATGTGGCCTATTTTTAATCTATAGGCTGTGTGAAATACTATGTCAAAAATATTTTCAGCCATTCATTCTTTAGGCCCTCCTTATAGAGCCAATTCTTCAGGCCCTCCTTATAGCTCCAATTATTTTTAGGGGTCCTAAATCCATTTAACTCAAAAACAACAACCAAACCTACCACCGAGGCCCAATTAGACTCTACAATGTTTAATAGTGGAATGGTTCTCCATATCTCGTGATCTGGCCAAATAATCGATGGGCTTTACATTTTCTTGTGAAGGCTTTCTCCTTCAGTTCAGACGTTCTCTTTTTTTTTGTATTTTCTCTTATAGGTGGGACCGATATAATATAAAAGATGGTATAAACCAACTAGATAATAAAGAGGGGAAAACTCAACTACTAGAGAAGGTTGAGGTTTGGGATAACCCTTTAACTCTAGCATGCAGATAACAATGATCTACCACAAGACTAGTACTAATATGTTAACCTATTGGTATTCCAATTTGACTGAGATACAATTTATCAGAAAGAAAACATGCACGTGATAAACGATGGCAAGAAAAATAATTCTCTTAACTCTAATCATCCATCACATAATAACACAACAACTTACTTTTCATCATTAGAGATAATAACTATAAAAAACATTGCATAAGATAACTTATCAATAGTTTTAGAATCTCTTACTCGTTACAACATCCATTCAAGAGATGAAATCATAAATAATTCTTCTCCACATCCAATCATACACACTTCTGATGAAAAAAAACAACTTTGTTTCTGGTCCTAAAAATGACTTCTCAATTAAGGCATCTCTGAAATAGTTCTTAACGAAATAAAAAAATGAGGGGTCTTTTCCACAACCATCGACCCTTTTCTAACAGGTCGACTCTCCTATTTATAACATACTATTAACTAAAAATAACTATTAAAGTGCAGCTAAGTAAAACAAAATTCGCCACATGGTGCTTTCTTCTATCAGTATTCAAAGAGTAATCAAATGATATCATTTGAGTGGATGACTCTTCTCATACTCTAACCACTTGATGAATAGATCCTCGCATGTGTTAGCATACGGGAATCTATGTTGTTCCATTGGGAGAAAATTAATCTTTTTTATCTCTACTGCTTGTGCCCGATACTTGACTATTTTGTCACTTAATTGTTGCAACATGGCCCAAGATTTGATCGGGTGCTCCATGAATTGCCACACCTATCCTGATGCCAAGTCTGTCACCTTTTCTATTTGCTCGGCCCATTATGAGTCTTGTTCGGCGTGCGATTTGACTATGTCATGCAAGTTGACAATGTCATCAGCTATGCAAATTTTGGGGAGGCCGATGTCTCTCATTGCCTGGTTTATCTTGATCCATCTTTTCTCACACTTGGCCCATTTCTCTTGGATTTCCCGATGAGGTTCCTGAGCCATTTTTCCCCAATATTCGGCCAATTTCTTTATGCAATCGAGGCTGATTTCTTTTAAAACTCAGATTTTTTGCTCTTATGTATCTTGACCTTGCTGAACTAGGTTGATATAGTCGACCCTTTCCACAACTTGTTGTGTTTTCTCATACCACCTCTCCATATCCTTGCACGTGGCCAGCTCCATGAGGGTGTCTTATTGCAACTCGACAATCCTCGCAGTGAACATGTGTCATTCATATGTAAATTTTTTGTAGGCCTCTTTGAATTCTCTCCTTAGGTACACCACGACCTGTGTGGTGTCCTCGTAATATTTCGCCAAGTGGCGCAAATGTTCCAATTCTTTCAAAGTAGCAGCCAACTCCTCTTCATCACTTTTTACTCTGTCCAGGGTGGCATCTGTGATTTCCATCCCTACGTAGATAAGTTTATATTTTTTGGCATGCTATGTATTTATCAGACTCTCCTCCATGGTGATGAGGGTGGAGCAATCTAGAGTGATCATCCTCTTCTTGGTGGTTCTCTTCACGATAGATTTCCTTTTCCAGTCATAAGATATGGAATGTATGTCGGTGACCTCATCCACGAGCTCGAGAACTTGTTGATCTACCCAAGTGAGCATATTTCATAGGCTCCTGATGGTATATATTTGTTCAAGATTAGATTATTGAACTTCCTCCATATGTTCGGAAGGTCCGGATTATTTTTCTCACTCATCGGGAAGTTGAGTACCGATTGTAATTGAGGCATCGGGGGTGTTGGTACTTACTTGATAATCGGTCGTTGAGACGTCGATTTATTGTCGTGGAGCTTATTCCTTTTGTTCGGTCGTCTCCAGATCATACTTTGGATTATCTTCTTGGATCTCCAATGCATTGGGAAGATTAGTGTCTAAGACACTCTTGACCTCTTGTTCATTCTATGGAAGGTCTCGAATTTGAGCGTCAGGAGCTGGGGAAGATGTCCTCTCTGTATCCTTTTCCTCTATTATCTATACATGGGTCACCAAGGATACCTTCGGGCTCTCTTCATCATCATAGATGTTTATCAATTCACTAAGGGGGTTTTGCGCACTTTCTCTCCCTGATGTTCTGACTATCTCCGGCTAAGTGTAAACACCTTTCGACAATCCAACCGGTGGCATTGTGAATTCAAGGTCATCTAACCCGACATGTTCATCCATGTCTATTAGTTTAGGGCCACATGGGTCCATCTGGTTTCCATATGGGTTATAGATAAGGGACCTTGTCATTCCTGTGAGGTCTGAGTCATCTTGTAGCTGATCAATTATCCACTTCTCCTATTCTATCATGACAAACCCCCTCTCCCGTGCTTCTTGAGTCATAGGGAAACCTCTATCTTGCACCGGGGCTACCAGGGGGAATTCTGTTGCTATGAGGGTCTCTTGAGCCAATTGATCTATTGTTGTTGCCTATTCATATAGGCTCATGGCTATGAACCTGGTCATTTTTGGGTCGCCTATCCTTGCCACCACCTCATCCCAGTCTTGGGCATTTTCTCTGAAGAATTCATCTTCGAATTTGTCATGGGAATATGGCTAGCAAGACAACACTTGTGAGGCGTGTTTCAAGACCAGACCCTTGGGGTCGTTCTTGCAGAATCGGCTGGTTTGGAATCTAAACTCCAATTATCTCAGGCCTTCTTGTTTGGCTTGAGTGGTGTCCTTCACCAAGTAGAAGCCTACATGGAATCCATAAGGTATAAACACACACTTTTTATCCTTGACCAGGGTGGCATTGTAGCCTTGCAGGATGGTCTAGTAGCATATCTCTCCCACTACAAGTCGGTTAGGTACATGTTCTGGTAGGATATGTGGTGCTCCAGTGGCCCCAAACACCCTAATGTCGGTATCGCGCTCATCTAAGCACCAGTGGCCTACCTTTGATATCATTTTCTTGGTTGCAACCGATAGTCTCGAGAATTCTTTCATAAAAAGAATGAAATAAATTCATGCGATTAATTCATCGTAGATGAGAGAGTAAGACTTCTTGTACCTATTCTCCCATAGGATGCTAAAATATATGTGGAATGGGAGCTCTACGACGTGCCAGCTCAGGTTCATTCCGGTGAAAATGTTTCTGGCACACATGACATCGAGCAAATATGATGCCATGTAGAATGTTGGTGTCTCTCCTTCCTTCGGCGTCTGAGCCTATTTTATATAGATTCTCACTTATTTCAAAATTATTTCCCCCTAGTTGAAACCTCTCCCGGGTATTTCCACTGTGTAAGCTAAGGGCATCCATGCCTCTGAAAATCTAGAGTAGTCCTTCTCTCCATACAATCGGCAGATGAGAGTCATCAAGTAAATGTATGGCTCCCTTGAGTTGGTCATATGGTACTAACCAGTGCTCTATTTGGTGTATTTCTTGTCTTCCCTCCACCATGAGTCCATCACCCAGATGGTGTCATGGTGCTCATAGAAATTCACAACAAAATATGTATTTAGCCGCTCCTCGGGGTCTCAGAGTTTGTAGTATTTCTGGACCTCCACCGACAGGAACACCCCAACACACCCACCATTGTCATCATTGATTAAACACATTTGTGTGTCTGTGTGGTTGATGAGAAACTTCAGGAGTTCTATACATGGGAACAGAGGGGTTTTGCTTGCTACCATGTGCAGGTATGACCGTCGGATAATTGGAAACACCTCGTCATCGAGCTTTCTGACATCTGGGTCACTGTGCGGGATATATTTCGAGGATTCCTCCCTACTGATATTTTTGAAGAGTTCTCCCCAATACAGGAGTGTCATCTTGGACCCTCTGCTTGCCTCTATATCTCTAAAGGCTGGAGGCTGGATGAAATTTTTCTTTGTCAATGTTTTGATGACAGGCTCTAGTCTTGGCATGAATTCCAATTGTCTTGTGACCCCTATAGAGGATCCTTCACCTAAATCTTGTTCTTTCAGCTTCGGGGCCCTTGGAGATCATCTAGTGGTTGGATTTCTTGGAGGCATTTTTCCTATAATCTTGCTATACCTGGTTATTTGATACTCACGGGATCTCTACAGCTCTCGAATTGCTCGTGTCGTTTATGTGGATGCTCTGAATTTCTTCGCGTGCAAAATTATTTTAATTACAATATTTCAAGAGAATTTAAACCAGAGAAGAACTTTTTGTGTCGCATCAGTAATTGAATTCGGGTGATGAGTGAAATTTAAACAAATCTTTCGTCGAATATCTGCAACTTAAATTCATCATGGGTTGATGGCGGAGGGTGATGTGGTCTATCAGGGATTTTTAAATGGTTGTTTTGATTGGCACACGAGGTAAAACATAATGCAAAATTTGGTATTAATTAACCCATTAAATGCTCCAAATATAATCGTATCTAACACTAAAACGTCTCATTGTGTCGCTTTCTTAGTGGGTCGATCGGGGATCGGGGATGTGCTGTAAATTTTTTCGTCAATGTCCCTCGCAAAATCTCCAATGCCAATCAATCTCATCGTACAATGTTGTCGTGGAAATGTTGACTCAAAAGTATGATTTGGACCTAGGGAAACAAGAATGACATCGGGGCAAAACTAGACCATACAGTTCTCCAATATGGAAAAGACACGTGGTGTTGAGACAGGTGGCCTAATCCATGTGTATTAATCGGAGCCGGGGATTTCATCAAGTTATTCGATTTAAAACATATTATAACTTGTTGCTACCGAAAAGTATCTGGGATCAGCAATCGACGATAGCTATCACATGTTTTTATATGGATTATCTTCCTCAAAAAATCCCCGATGTCGAAATGCATCAGGGATTGGAGATCGGGAGAACTCTTTAGCGCAGTCACAATGTTTGTCGTGATCCTTTTAGGTATTCCTCGATTTTGATGGGCACATCGGGTATCATCTATCAACGATATCATTTCTTTCTTTGCTAACGTCTATTCTCCTCGTCTTTTATCGATGCCAATGAGAAATCTACTATCGGCGATATCCTTATGCAAAACTTTGGCGCAAAAAAAACTTTCTTTTGTTGATGCTGATGGAGATCGACACTGGGTGACTGAGGTTTCCCAAGTGGCTCTTTTCTTTCTTTGAATTCCTTCCGATGTTGAATCTGAGTGTGTCGGGTGAAGTGTTTTAGCTTTTGATTCTTTATTCAGGTATTAAGTCTTTTTAAAGACATGGGTTTTCATAAGTCCAACAGTTCTGAAAATCTAATGAGAGGTAAGATAATAAGAAAAAGGCAAAACATTTTTCAAAAATAAATTCGAATTACACAGTGCAAAGATCAAGTGGTACCCAAAAAGTAAAAAAAAAATGACATAGGATTTTTAGGGTGTGTTGAGTGCTCAACAGGGGGTTGGAGCCTCCTTCCCGTTGCAGCTGGAAAACAAAGGAATTTGGTGCTTCCAATGAATGTAACTCTTAAAGACATATAAGAAAAATCATTTTGTGGTTTTCTCCCGCTTTGGGTTTCCACGTAAAACACTGGTGTACTGTGTATGTGTATGATTGGTCATTTTTTCATTGTTTATTTACTCTGTAACTATTGGATGATAATGCTACATTGATATAAAACTTGCATTTTGTGGTTGAAAAGGATTGGATTTCTCTATTACTGATTCACCCCCCCCTCTCAGTAATCCAACAACCGCATGGGTGCCACGTGGCCTTTGACCCATGATGCCTGAAGATCTTCAAAAGGGCATAACTTCCAATCCAAAGCTCGGATTTGAGCATGGTAATAGTTGTTGGAAAGATCTTGATGAGTAGAATGTGATGGCTATATCGGGAGAGGATTCGATATGATTGAGAAAAGTAAAATTTTGATTCCCCATCCCTTAAAAAGGTACTTTATGGGTCAGGTGTGTTACAAATGAATTGTTATTGATGAAGGCGATGCAACGTGTGTGATGTCCTTAACTTGTTGGAAATACATTATTTCTCTAACTCTCTCTCAATCTATGACTATGTTGACTACATTTGATGGTCGTTCATTTTGACCCCACATAATCCTTTCTGCTTTTCCAGTTCATTTAGGTGGAAATATAGTGGAGGTTGATGTTGATGTGGTTGATGCACCCATTGACTATAATTTACTACTAGGGTATAATTGGACTTGTGCCATGACCACGGCCGTGTCGTTTGTTTTTCGCATGTTATGTTTTCCTCACAAAGGGAAAATAGTAATGATTGATCAATTGTCCTTTGCACATGATATTTCTAATGCATTAGTTGGACCTTCGATCCTAGTGATTGACAATTCTCATCTGGAAACTAAGGCTATTGGTGTCGGAATGTATTCCTCTCTCATGGGTACCTTTGATTTCAAGGCACCAACTCATCACATTTATGCCATTTCCAGTGGGTCTTCATCGTCAATGAGGTTCATTCCTTTCCGTACTTTGTATTTCAATGATCCTTGGACCCTATATTGATCTAAGTGGATATGGGTGGCCACCCACCTATTCCACTTGGACCCACACCATTGTTTCTTTCAGTTTTTTCAGTTTCCTTAATTGTAGCACAATTTACTATTTTTAGCAGTTTTTTGGGTCCTGAACTTCCAGAGTCGTTTTGAGGCCCTAAACGATGTTTTTTGGGCATGAATGCTCCGACGAATATGAGTCTTTTCTGGTCTCGATATTCGCTATCAATAGTGTATTCCTCGAATAGATATTTCTAATGATGTATCATGTGCATCAAACAGAGATAGTATGCCAAAGTTATGACCTCGAGAAATTGATGTACCAATTTACCCCAAAGGGGCCCATATTCTGGCATTTCATCTCCTAGGGTTAGGTTTTTGGATGTTTAGGGCCTTCCATTGTTTATCAATAATATATAGGCCTTTGAGACTCATTGTAACATGGAGTTCAGAGGTGAGTAGCCACCACATCTCTTCTCAGAGATAAGCTACCAGTGCCGGAGCTATTTTATTTCCATTCTGTCTGTAAGCATATTTCATTCATTTGTTGTTAGTGAAATGAAGTTTTAATTCTGCTGAATCTCTGCGTTTATGTGTATTTCATTGTGTTCCTGCATAAATCCAGATCAGTGTTATTAGAGCATTCTTCTCTTTCTCGATCCTTCTTTGCATGTCCCCAACGAGGTCGGGGTTTGAGTTAGGGCTCGATCTGGTTGAACCGTTGCAAGATCAGCCTTGCAAACCCCGAAAACCGCCCATGGGGGAAGAAAATAAAGATGAGGGAGAAGGAGATCCTATCAAATTATTGCTCGAGGAGTCCCTCGAGAAACAAAGGAACGCGATGATGGACAACTTTGCCCAGATCCTTCAATGACTGCCCACTGGCAATGCATCTACATCCAACAGCCACTCTGGAGGCACCAGTCCTTTTAAGGTACAAGTAAACTTTGGCATTCCCATATTTGAGGGACAAATATATGCATATGTCATTTATAGATGGTTGAATCTGTTAGAAGGATATTTCTTGGTTCATGACTTTTCCAACTGAGAAAATATTATTTTTTCACTCTTTAAAGCCACCCCCCATGTCAAGGACTGGTGGGAAACCTACTGAGAGAAAAAAAGTGAGGGTAACCCTCTCTATTCTTGGTCACACCCACTTGGAATTATTTCTGAGATGCCATCAAGGAACAATATTATCCCGTGGGGAGCTATGAGGAAAAATACACACAATGGACTATGTTGCGGCAGCAAAGGAACCAAGATGTGCATGAGCTGACGAATATGTTCCATACCCTATGCACAAAGTTGGGTATCAAAGATTCGAAGAAACATTTGGTGTTAAAGTATTGCATTTTTCTTCATAGATACACTCAGGAGGAAATGTAGTTCCTCGACACCTCCTCGCTTGGTGCGGCATACCGGTATGCTGCCAAGATTGAGAAGAAGTTCAAATAGAAGAAGTGAGACTTTGGGTCTGTGAATCAGAAGCAAGGGAAAGGTACCCCAAAACCGTCGAACAAAGGACCAATCCAAGGCAGGGTGGCCCAGTACAACCCACCAAATCTGCAATCAAAGAACAACACCCCGAAGCAAAAAAAGGACATGGGGAAGTGTTGTGATTTCCATAAGAGTTCCACTCACAATACAAGTGAATGTCGGGCCAAGAAGTCACTGGTAGCCGAGTTGAAGGCTTCTGAATCGGATGCAGGCTCTAAATTTGAATCAAAAATCGACAAGGGGAATGACAGGTGGAAGTAGATTATCGATGCAGAGCCCAATGCCACTGTTGCCACCATGAAGATCCAGAAGAAGGGACCAGAAGATCTAGAGGAGGTGGAGTGCCTCTTCCATTCCCAGATGTGGGTAAAGGGTTCCCTATTGTAGTTCATTGTCAATAGCAGGAGCCAAAAGAACCTCATCTCAGTAGAGGTCGTGAAATGGATAGGCTTGTCGACCACAACACACCCACAACCATACACCATCGGGTGGCTACACCAAGGAAAAGACCTCTGCGTCAGCCAGCAATGTCGCCTTCCCTACAACATAAAGACCTTCATAGATGAGGTATTATGTGACATTGCTCCTCTTGATGTTTCTGATGTATTATTAGGCCAACCATGCTTGTGGAAGCGACATGTTGTGTATGAGTCCAAGCCTCGTGCTATTAATATAAATTTTGGCAATAAGATGTATAGGATACTGAAAATAGCACCACCTACATCCATATCCTTGGTTACTGCAAAACAATGCAATAAGCTCATTTCCAAAACCAGGAAATTGGTTTTCCTGATGATCCAACCCAGGGAAAGAAGAAAACTGTGGCCACGACCTCCAGACAAGGCCCCTCTACACAATAGAAACTGATGGATAAGGTCATGGAGGAGTACGAGGACATAGTCACCTCCCCCACAGGGGTGCCTCTACACTGTCAGGTCAAGCACCCCATTGATCTGACCCCAGGTGCATCATTGCCTAATGGACCAATCTATCGGTGCTCTGTTCTGGAGAATGACAAAATCAAAAGGAAGATTTAGGAGCTGTTGTAGAAATGTCACATCCGGCGGAGTTCATTGCCCTGTGGGAGCCTGATCATTCTAGTGTAGAAGAAGGATGGGACTTGGAGACTCTGCATTGACTATCGGGCACTGAACAAGATCACTTTCTGGAATAGGTACTTGATCCCATAGATTGATGACCTTCTAGACCAACTCAAGGGGGAGAAATATTTTAGCAAGATTGACTTGAAGTCTGGGTATCACCAGGTACCAATCGAACCCTCTGATGTGTGGAAGACTGCCTTCAAATCCAAGGAGGGCCTTTTCAAATGGTTGGTCATGTCTTTTGGGTTTACGAATGCCCCTGCAACCTTCATGAGACTAATGGATGACATATTGTGACCATTCACCAACTGATTTGTAGTGGTGTACTTGTATGAAATTATGATCTTCAGCCAGACTTGGGAAGAGCACCTCCACCACATCCGACAGGTCCTCCAAACACTGCAGCAACACAAGTTGTGTGCCAATTTGGAGAAGTGCACTTTAGGCATGACCCAGTTTTAGTATCTGGGATACATTATTGATGAGCGGGGGGTGCATGTGGATCCATCCAAGATCCAAGTCATCAGGGATTTTCCAACCCCAACCATTCTAATAGAAATCCACATATTTTTGGGTCTTGCCAATTTCTATCGCAGCTTTGTGTTGGGATTCTCTCATATAACTTGGGCCTTGAGTCAAGTCACCAAGGGAGGAGCGAAATAAAAATTCTTTTGGTCTGAATCTCAACATAAGGTGTTCGAAGATTTGAAGCATCGCCTCTGATCTACACCAGTGCTCACATTACCATGCTTGCAACAACCATTTGAGATCGAGACAGATGCCTATGACTATGCTATTGGGGCAGTCCTTACTCAACATGGGAATCCAGTGGAATATCACAGTGAGACACTTTCCGACACAATCTGAAAGTATCCCACTTATGACAAAGATATGTATTCCATTGTGCAGGATTGTTGAAAATGGAAGCATTACATTTTGGGAAAGGAAATGGACATCCACACAGACCACCGACCCTTACAGTTCATATAGACAGAAGGGAAGTTGCAGAACGATCACCATCAAAAGTGGTCCACATACCTACAACAGTTTCATTTGAACATTAAGTACAAGAAAGGAAGCACCAATAATGTTGCATACTGCCTCAGCCGACCACCTATCATGGTGCTAACCACGGTGCTCAACTCTTGTGGGAATGAGACTTCTGATTGGCCGCTTCTCTACAAAATTAATCCAGAATTCGGCCACACATACAATATGCTCTTGGAGGGTAAGAAAGTTCCTAATATTCACCTCCAGGATGCCCTGCTATTTCACCTGGTACACCTTTGTGTTCCTTCAAGCGAGTGTGCCAATATGATTTGGGAGGTGCACTACAGTCAGGTCGCTGGGCATTTCGGGGCTGCGAAAACCATGTCAGTACTGCAAAAGTATTTCTATTCGTCGAAACTTCGATAGGATGTTGAGAAGTAAATCAAGTCCTACACTTCTTGCACCATTGCCAAACTGACCATCAAGAAGCAAGGCCTCTATACTCCTTTTCCTACCCCTAGTCGACCTTGGGAATCCATCTCCATGGATTACATGTCGGGCTTTCCTTATACTAAGCATGGAAATGACGGTGTTTTTCTAGTCGTCGACATATTCTCGAAGATGTCCATTATGATGGCCTGCAAGAAGAATATCACAACAGAAGCCACTACTAAACTCTTCTTTGAACAAGTGTGGGTACACTTCGGGATCCCAAAGTATATCATATCAGTTTGGGACAACAGTTTCCTTAGTACATTTTGGTCTAGCCTCTGGTCAATGTTGGACACCAAGCTCACCAAGTCCACATCTTTCCATCTACAAACAGATGGCCAGACAGAGGTCGTCAACCAGATGATTGTACACATTCTGCGCATGTACAACTCAAATAATCCACACACATGGTATGAGAGCCTCCCCTATGTAAAAAATAGCTACAACCAGGATCTCCATAGCTCAACCAGCCACAGCCCCTTTTAGGTGGGCTTAGGATTCCATCCATTATGTCCCATTGACGTAGCCATGTCATTTGTAGCTACTCAAGTAGATTCATCCCATGTCTAGTCTGAGGCTGACAAGGAAAAAAACTTCATTGAGTGCATTCAGCACATTCACCAATAGGTTCATGACATCTTGGATAGATCCAATGCTAAGTACAAGCAGTGACATGATCAACATCAGGTGCCACACAACTTCCAGGTGGGCAACAAAGTGTGGCTACATTTGCAAAAGGAGCACCTCGCTGGACCCTACCGCAAGATTCGCCCACTCCAATATGGGCCATACACCATCACCAAGGATGTAGGGGACAATTCCTTTGAGCTCCATATTCCACCATTCCTTGCTCTGCACCCAGTTTTCAATGTGGACCATCTTTGTCCCTACTTTCCACCTCTACTAGACACATCCGACATGGCAGAACAACTCACACCAACAAAGTTAAACCCAAATTGCATGGAACAAGCCACAACTGATCAGATTATGGACACACAAATCAAAAACACCCACCAACATAGGATCCATCTATATTGAGTTGTCAAAGCAAGCCAACTCCTTCACCAGGGCAAGTGGCTCACCAAGGAACAAGTTCAGCAGAAGTTTCCTCATCTCGTGGAGGAACTCAACGCAATGGGGACCATTGCTTCCTAAGGGGGGAGGAATGATCTAGGTGGCCACCCACCTATTCCACTTGGACCCACACCATTTTTTCTCTTATTTTTTTCAGTTTCCTTAATTGTAGCACAATTTACTATTTTTAGCAGTTTTTCAGGTCCTGAACTTCAGGAGCCGTTTTGAGGCCCTAAACGACGTTTTTTGGGCATGAATGCTCTGATGAATATGAATCCATTCTAGACTCAATATTCGTTGTCAGTAGTGTAGTCTTCGAATAAATATTTCTAATGATGTATCATGTGCGTCAAACAAAGATAGTATGCCAAATTTACAACCCCGAGAAATTGATGTACCAATTTACCCCAACGGGGCCCATATTCTGGCATTTCATCTCCTAGGGTTAGGTTTTTGGATGTTTAGGGTTTTCCATTGTTTCTCAATAATATATATGCCTTCGAGCCTCATTGTAACATGGATTTCATAGTTCATTAGCCGCCACATATCTTCTCATAGATAAGCTACAAACACCCAAGCTATTTTATTTCCATTCTGTCTATAAGCATATTTCAATCATTTGTTGTTAATGAAATGAAGTTTTACTTCCGTTGCATCTCTGTGTTTATGTGTATTTCTATATTTCATTATGTTCCTGCATAAATATGGATCATACCTTCACCGAATATGTTATGTGAAGGTTAGTCACACATTAGGATGGCAATGCCACTGTCAACGACAGAGGTTGCGTATCAAGTTGTTCTTAGCACTATCGTTGACTCGGATAATGTCTCCTTGTAGAAGGACGAGGAGGAGCCCATTATAGAGCCCATATGGGCCACCCAATAGTCTTCTTAAAATTATTTCCTCGATGATACTTTACCTTCATATGAAGACATCTTAGAGGCTATGAATGGTCCCGATAGGCCATGGGACGATATGAATCATCGCTCTTACTTCCTCCTAGAACTTGTTAGGATCGAACATGGTGACTTTAGATCTACCTTGAGTGAGATGGTTGGTCACATTGTGGTTCCACTAGATACACATGGTGTTTATGACAAAGGGAAAATGGAGAATATTTCTCCTACTGTCACGATTGACATCTCTCGAATTCCTAGCAAAATTGAAAATTTTTATATCGATGCGGATTGTTCACCTGAATAAATTCATATCTACACTGATCTCTTCAAAGAATTTTGTGACTTATTCACTTGGTCATACGAAGATATTCTAGGGATCAAACCTATTATTGTCAAAGATCAAAAATTATTTGGATGCGAGACCTATTCGACAATGCCTTAGATATGGTAATCCTAGGAAGGCCCCTGCTACTAAGGTGGAGGTAGAGAAGCTACTCAATGTTGGTTTCATATACCTAGTTCCTTTGATCGAATAGGTATCCAAACTCATTCCCATGAATAAGAAACAAGGAACCATCCGTGTATGTATGGATTTTTGATACTTGAACAAGGATTGTCCTAAAGACAACTTCCTGACACCTTTCATTGACCAGATTCTTGATGAGTGCATGAGAAGCGAAGTTTTTTCTTTCATGGATGAATTTTCAAGATATAATAAAATTCAAATCAAAATTGAGGATCAACATAAGATGGTGTTTATTTATCCTTGGGGTAATTTTTCATACCGGAAAATTCCTTTTGGCCTTAAAAATGCCAGAGAAACCTTCCAATGTGCCATGACCTTTTCTTTTCATGATCTCAAACACATTGTCGAAGCTTACCTTGATGATCTTACTGCTCACTCTTGCAAGAGAGTAGATCACTCTACTCACCTTCGAATGGTATTTGAGAGATGTCATTATTATCGCATCCATTTAAACCCTCACAAGTGCATATTTTTCATTAGGTCTGGCCATCTCTTAGGATTCTGAAATATCCTTGATCCCGCTGATCAAGATATTTGCTACTGATCTAATGTTTTGTCTCACAAATCTGATACATTGGGGGTTTATGGATGCGTTTCAATTGTGTGTTTGAGATATTTATGGTTATTGCATGTGCATGTTGGTTATTGCATGTTCATGTTGCATCTTTATGGTTTAAACAGTATATAAGGATGCATGTAGAAGTAAAGAACATCAACTGCCCAATAACATGTATTATGCAACTCAAGCATGGAAATACAATAACATACTGGAAATATAGAGTATAATCGTCAGCTAGATCTCATGGATCGTCACTGGAATACAAGAAAATAGCATAAAAATACCCATGATCAGAAGATGAATGCAGATCTAAAGCATGCACGGATAGATCGACAAACATATGTGATTCCAGAGAAGTACGGTAACTGCTACCAGTTGGAAAAATCATCTAGAAGGATAGACCATCGAAATGAGATGGAAATGTCTCCAATAGAATCACCCTGGCCTCTAGACTGAAATGGATGAGTGTCGGATGTCATAACTAGTCTCTGAGGCACTAGATCTGGACCCCTCGGGGGTTTCCGCACCTCCTGGGACACTGGATGCACCCAAAATGATTCCACCAATGAAATTTTCTGCTATAGGACTCCAAACAATCATCTCACCAAATGTGAAACTGGGTCAGAACGGTTTCCCCAGATCTTCCCTGATGCTCCATGTGCAACCTCAAATGTCCTTCTGGAAGAGTTGCGCCCTAAATGGATGGATGATTCACCCTGCAATATTCCACCATCATAATCTAATGGAAAATGGCTCAATCTGAGTGCCCTATCTAGATCTCAACTGGGTTGGAAGGAAACTGCAATCTGAGCTCGGACCTCGTGCAGCTCCACAAACCCTCAATCTGACTTGCGCCCTCACTGGCTGAGTTGCGCACTCTGCATTGGATACTCCTGAATAGTACATTGAAATACATAGATGTTATCTTTGATGAGATAGGGTGTGTATCTCAACACAGAAATCAATCAATGGTGGTGGTTTCCTCCAGAAATCTACAAAACAGTAAGGTCGACTCTCTTCCTCCTCTGGGAACTCTCAACATCAAATCATAACAATGCATAATGAGGAATTAGGTCAAATTCCTCCCTTTATACCATTCCCAATCTAATTCACCATTGACCTCACTTAATCTAGGTGCTTTTCCTCCTAAGGTGAATAATTAATTAATTAAGTCCCCCTTAAGTACCTTTTCATTTTAATTCCTCGTTGACTTAGGCTTAAGTGACTTTTCCTAAGTATTTTGGCTTAATTCATTGTTTAGCCATCAATTCACCCTTATTTCTCCATCTTGTTCCTTGTTTGTTCCTGACTATAGTCTACGGGAACACATAGACTACTAATTCACTCCCTACTGGCCTACTCTTGGGAACGGGACATCACAGTCCTCCCTTTATGAGATTGCTTTTCCTCAAGCAACATCAATCCTGGGTGCTGCAAGATACACTCTCCCTCCCATGTGGCATCCTCCACTGGAAGACCCCTCTATCTAACCAAGCACTCATGGATGATCCTTCTCCTCAATCTGTGCTCTCTTTTCTCTAGTACCTCCTCTGGCACTAGCTCCAACTGACCCTTCTCATCCAAGGGTGGAAAATCCTCTGAAATGATAACCTGTTGTCCCACGACATTTTTAAGGAAAGAGGGAATAAGTTATGAATATTACTACTTTCTGATAGATCTAGCTCATATTCCACCTCTCCTATTCTCTTGATGACTCTGTATGGCCCATAAAACTTTGGTTTCATCTTCTCTGCTCCACTCCTCTTCAAGGAGGACTGTTTGTATGGATGTAATCATAGGAAAAACAAATCCCCTACCTCAAAAAAGCGCTCAAATTTGTGTCAGTCTGCATATATCTTGTGCTGCTTTTGAGCCGACTGCAAGTTCTCCCTCACTGATTTAAGGATCCTCTAACTCTCCTCCACCTAGTCCTTGGCCCCAGGGACCCTGTTGTCCCAAAACACAGTCTCCATAAAGGAGGGTGCATCGTATCCATACAATGCCTTGAACGATGACATCCTGATAGACATATGGTAACTTGTGTTGTAGCAATACTCACCCATACGTAACCATCTCATCTAGGTGCGTTGATTCCCCCCCACATAGTTCCTCAGATACCCCTCCACCCATTTTTTGATGATCTCTATCTGTCCATCTGTTTGTGGGTGGTATCTATTACTCATAGCTAGCTTTGTGCATTTCAACCTAAAAATCTCCTGCCAAAATGTGCTGATGAAGCACCCATCTCTGTCATTGACTATCTGCCTAGGTAACCCGTGCAACCAGAGTACCTCCCTAAAAAACAACTCTCCTACCTGTATGGCCTTGTAATATGTGGGTATGGTGAAGAAGTGTGAAAATTTGTTCAGGCTCTTGACCACCACAAATATACAGTCCTTGCCTTGCACCTTTAGGAAGGCCTGTAATGAAATCCATGGAAATGCTCTCCCATTTCTACTCTAGAATGGATAGAGGTTGTAGCATCCCTGTTGGGTGTGTCTTCTCGGAATTGTTCTACTGACAAGTCATGCACTCTCATATGTGTTTCATCGCATCATCCTTGATACCCTTCCATGAGAATCTCTCCCTGATCTGCCTATATGTTTTGAAGTACCCCTGATGCCTTGTTGTAGGTGAATCATGACACACCTTCAAAATTTTCCCCTTCAGGGTGGATTCTGGAACCAAGTAGATCTAGTCCTTGTAGAAAATGACATCATAAAGAACCCGGTATCTATCATCAATCACCTATACATCCATCACCTCACAATAAAAAAAAAAATTGGAGTATTCCACCAACAAATGAGCTTTCCAATCTGTATAAATTTCCATCATCGAACATCCTGCTGGCCTCCTGGACAAGGCATCTTCCACAATATTCCTTTTTCCATTGAAATAATCAATGTCAAAGTCAAAGGATTGGATCTTTGATACCCACTTAAGATTCCTCTCACTGAGGTCTTCCTGATCAAGGAAATAATTGAGACTGTTATGATTAGTCTTCACTACAAATCTGCTACCTACCAGATACTGCCTGAATTTGGTTAAGGCATGCGTGATTGCTAGCATTTCCTTGTTGTAAATAGGATAGATTATCTCTGAATCATTGATATTTCTACTCTCAAACACAATGGGGTGGCCCCCCTGCATCAAAACTCCTCCAATCCCCACCCCTGATGCGTCTCACTCTAAGATAAACGATTGCGAGAAGTCTAAAAGGGATAGAACATGGCATGTGCTAAAAACCTCCTTCATTTTGTAGAATGTATTATGTGACTCCTCTATCCAATGGAAAGAACCCTTCTTGGTCAAATATGTGAGTGGTGCTCCTAACTGTGGAAATCCCTTGACGAACCGCCTGTAGTAATTACATAACCCAACTAATCCTTTTAGCTCTGTGAGGTTCTTGGGCATTGACCAATCCAAAATGGCCCTGATATTTTCCCGATGAACCTGTAATCCCTGCTCATTGATGATATGCCCCAGGTACAACAGTTCTCTCATGCCAAATTCACATTTGGATTCCTTAGAATATAATGATTGTGCCTACATAATATCCAAGACCTCCCCCAAATGTGCCAGATGCTCATCCCATGTCTTTTTGTAGATCAGTATATCAATGAATCTCATAGATGATTTTAGGGGCTAAATTTCGCTCATGGGCTAATTTTCCATGGTTTTTCCAAAAACAAGATTTGCTATTTTAAAAATGATTCGCCCAAATTCTATAGGATAAAATTATTTTACCTTAAAAATTGCCATAATTTTATAAAAACTATATAAAATCCTTACAAATTTGAATATTTTTACAAAAATATCGCCAAACATTTATAGTTGGCATATGAAGGATTAGTAAAATTCGTCAAGGTTTCTACATTTTAAAACAAATTCCCATCCTTAAAATCATCTCTATATATCATCGAAGAAAACTAGAAGGTACTTCCTCAACTGTCCTCTGAAGATGTGGTTCATGTAAGAATGGAAAGTGGCTAGTGCGTTGGTCATTCCAAACGGCATGACCAAGAACTCAAAGTGTTTGAAATGGTATCAGAATGTTGTCTTCTCAATGTCCTTCTCCCTGATGTTGATCTGATGGTATCCTGACCATAGATCAATCTTCATGAAGAAGACTGTGCCATGTAACTCATCCATCATCTCATCTATGCGTGGAATATGGTATCGATTCTTGATTGTTTTCTTGTTGAGAACTCTGTAATCGATGCACATCCATAATGTTCCATCCTTCTTCAGTACTAGAATGACTAAATATGAAAAAGGACTCATGTTTTCCCTGGTGTGCCCCATAGTGAGAAATTATTTGATTGCTTTCTCAATCTCGTCCTTAAATTTTTGGGGGTTTCTATAGGGTGCTATAATCACCGGTGTATCCCCTGCCTCTAAATCAATCATGTGCTCAAAACCCTATCTAGTGGTCTCCCTGGTGGTATCGGTCCAAATAATGGCTCATACTAACCCAGAAGCTCTCTGATCTGTGGATGGTATTGCTCCCTACCCTCTGAGTCCTTTTGTGTGGTGATCAAAAACTTTTTTGTGCAAGCCACATCAGCGTGAAAAAAGATCCACTCCATCCTCTTTGTTGATATTGCTCGAGGTGCTCCTGTAGACATGCCTCTCAGCACAAATCTCGATCCAATGGCATCTCTGAAGCTCGTGGTCAATGTCTGATAGTTGAACCCAATCTCCCCCAATGAATACAACCGCTGTTCCCCTAGCATGACATCAGTATCTGACGGCTCAACTACATAAAATGTGTCTGTCAGGGTGTGGTTTCCTAGTTTTACCTCTAGTTCAGGGATCATGTCCAAGGATGTCATCATTTATCCATATTCCATTGCTACATGGAATCCTTAAAACTCCTTTGTACGTAACCCCCTCCTGGATACTAAGGACACATCTATGAAGTTTTGGGTGGCCCCATCATCAACTAATGTTGTCATGTGTTGCCTCTGTATAAGGCCCTTGAGCCTGAGAGTGTTGTACCTAGGTACTCCTGAAAGGGTGGCTATGGTTCCCCCTTTCACCTCTCTACGAGGTTTTGCCTCCTCTTTCAGTTGTGCCCTTGTCAGTATCTGAGGTTTATTCGGTTGCTTCTTTGTCTCATGAATGGTCTCATTCTCTGAATCACTATCTTCCAGTGCCTCAATATCCTCATCCTCATCCTCACTGCCTTATTCCACTTCAATGTAGTGGATATGTCCCTTTCCCATGCATGTATGCCCTGGGACCCAAGGGTATCTGCACGAGAAGAAAAGATTCTTCCTCATCAATTCTCGTCTCGTATCATCATCCAACTTGGTCTTGCCCTTCCATTCCCTTTGTGGATTCTTCTGATCCCTATCTCTATATGGTACAAAGGGTTTGGTAAAGGTTTTAGTTTTTGACACGGAGTCCGCCAAGTCTCTAGTGCGTCAGATGGCATCTTGCAAGGTATGAGGCCGATAGTCCTTCACCCATCCTCTCAAGGGTTCTGTGAGCCCTTCTATGAATAGCATGACTAATCGGGGCTTGGATATGTCTGTCACTACCATTGCTACCCTCTGAAACTCTTATATGAATGCCTCTATTGTGCCAGTTTGTCTCAACTGGGATAGATATCTGAAATGGATCTCTGGATCCCTCCTATCAAATCTATCCATGAGTCTCTTTGTGAACTCTCTGTAGGAGGTGATGCGACTGTGACCCAATGTCACCAATCAGTGCTACCACCAATCGTGTGCCTCACCCTCCAAGTGTAAGGTGGTGAAATTGATGGCCTCTGATTCAATCATATGGTTGAGCTTGTAGTAGGTGTCTAGTTTCTATACCCAAGATCCGTTGGTGCATTTGGATGATCCATCAAAATAAGGTATGGTAAATTTACCCACTTTTCAGATGAAATCAATGTTATGCCCCTGTTGCTACTATTGTTGTGGCCCTGCCCTATGTGGCTATTTGTGGCGGTTCCTGAGTTTGAGTCCACAATACTCGACTAAGGTCATATCCTGATGGAAGTCATGGCCCAATATTTCATACTCCCTCCAATACTCTGCAATTTCCTCTTCATGAGTGGGTGGTCTCTGTGCTATCAACATATGTTCTGCTACTGGGGGTTCCCTCTAGAAACTGGGAAACAACGGTAGGGGAATCCTACTCGCAGAGGTGTATGTGTGAGTGGGTGACTGGGGTATACTGCCTACCCCTGAGTTCCCTTGTACTGTATGTGGGGCTTGGGTGCCCGAAATATCCACCATAGGCAATCTATCAGCCACCTGAGCCAAGGACTATGACATGGTCTGTTGACTAGCTAACATATCACTGATAACCTGCATGAAGGTTGCCTCTGGTTCCAAGGGGGCCTTACGACTACCCTCTGGTCACTCATATCAGTCTCCTAGCCTCTTCTCTGCTTCGCACTCAACCTCACGCTCTGCCCTTATCTCTGCTTCTCTTTGGGGCTCTTCCTCTTCCTCTGAACTGGGAGGGAAAGGAGGAAAGCTAGGCTTTCTTTCCTTGCACCTGTTGTAAGTGACATATTCATCACCTATGTGCTCTTGGCCATATGGTTATTCTGTTGTATTCATTGTCTTTATTCACAGGTTGGCAGGACTAAATCTCTGATACCACTGAAATATCCATGAACCAGCTAATCAATATATTTGTTATTGATCTAATGTTTTGTCTTGCAGATCTGATACACTGGGGGTTTATCTATGCGTTTCAATTGTGTGTTTGATATATTTATGGTTATTGCATGTGCATGTTCGTTATTGAATATGCATGTTGCGTATTTATGGTTTAAACAATATATAAGGATGCACGAGGAAGAAAAGAACATCAACTACCCAATAACATGTATTATGCATCTCAAGCATGGAAATACAATAACATACTAGAAATATAGAGTATAATCGTCAGCTAGATCTCATGGATCTTCACTGGAATACAAAAAAATAGCATAAAAATACCCGTGATCAGAAGATGAATACAGATATGATGCATGCACAGATAGATCGACAAAAATATGTGATTCCAGAGAAGTACAGTAACCACTACCAGCTGGAAAACTCATCTAGAAGGATATACCATCGGAATGATCTAGAAACAGCTCCAATAGAAGCGCCCTGGACTCTAGACTAAAATGGATGAGTGTTGGATGTCAGATTTGGTCTCTGAGGCACTAGATCTATACCCCTAGGGGTTTGCGTACCTCCTAGGACATTGGATGCACCCCAAATGATTCCACCAACAAAATCTTCTTCTATAGGACTCAAAACGATCGTCTTGCCAAATGTGGAACTGGTTCGGAAGGGTTTCCCCAGATCTTCCCTGATGCTCCGTCTGCAACCTCAAATTTCCTGCCAGAAGAGTTACGCCCTAAATGGTTGGATGATGCACCATGGAATATTCCACCATCAGAATCTAATGTAAAATGGATCAATCTGAGTGCCATGGATGGATCTCAACTAGGTTGGAAGGAAACTGCAATCTGAGCTCGAACCTCATGCAGCTCCACAAACCCTCAATCTGACTTGCACCCTCACTAGCTGAGCTGCACACTCTACACCGGATATTCCTGAATAGCATGGTGAAATACCTAGATTGTATCTCTGATGGGATAGGGTGTGTCTCTCAACAATGAAACCAATCAATGGTGGAGGTTTCCTCCAGAAATCCACAAAACAGTAAGGTCAACTCTCTTCCTCCTCTGGGAACTCTCAACATCAAATCATAACAATGCATAATGAGGAATTAGGTGAAATTCCTCCCTTTATACCATTCCCAATCTAATTCACCATTGACCTCACTTAAGCTAGGTTCTTTTACTCCTAAGGTGAATAATTAATTAATTAAGTCCCCCCTCAGCACCTATTCATTATAATTCTTCGTTGACTTAGGCTTAAGTGACTTTTCCTAAGTATTTTGTCTTAATTCATCGTTTATCCATCAATTCACCCTTATTTCTCCATCTTGTTCCCTATTTGTGCCTGACTATAGTCTACGGGAACACATAGACTACTAAGTCACTCCTTGTTGGCCTACTCTTGGGAATGGGATATCATAGATTCTTAGTCTCTAAGAATGGGATCATGGTGGATCCTATGAAGGTTGATGAAATACCTCGATTGCCTCCCCCATGAAACATTCGACAACTTCAGGTTTTACAGGGGAAGGATAACTTCTTGCATCGGTTCATAGTGAACTATGCCAATTCAACTAGGGGTTTCATGTGTCTTTTGAAGAACGACACTCTGTTTATATGGGATGAGAGAGCCCAAGAATCCTTTGATGCTCTTAATAAATCCTTGGTATTGATGCCTCTACTAAATCCTCCAAACTATAGTAGGGACTATTTTCTTTATATCATCTGTTGGTACAGGGGCAGACCCAGGGTTCAATGCTTCAATAGCACACCAACAAAACCCTAAGTATCGACCCTTTCGGCAACACCTACAAAGCAGGTGAAGCAGGCGAAGTCTCACCCGAGAAAAAGGAAGGGGGGGTTACAGGACTCAGGTGTTTGTAACCAAGCTAGGACACAACTATGTGATTACAATTACTTTTCAGAGTTCTTAAGAATAGCACGCATTAGTTTATCAAGTTTATTCACATCGCAGGAAAAACCCTAAGAATAGATCGATGTCGTAACTATGACAAAATACACATTTCACTTAGCATCATAAGTTATATCTAACACATTCAACATAACTAAATCACTAAGCATTCATACATATATCTATCATATATGACAATCAATGCACCAAGCAGATCCACAACATAATTATCATAGCACAAAGAAAACCATCAACACATGATATACATGGTTCACCCTAGTGCGGGGATATGCCCACCAAAGACTTCTTCTTCTTTATTAGGCTTCAATCTCTTACATTCATATGTTCCTATGCACTAAGCCATAGAGCCAAGCTTCACACCAGATAGGTGATCTGCACACTAAGCGCCAAATCCACCTTCCCAAAATCAGGTCAAGGCATAGAGCCAACTCCTCTATCAGGCATAGAGCCTTACATACACGGTCTATTGTACAAAGCAACTCATAATACTTGCACTTAGCCTTGAAAGATATCGGCTTTTCTTCTACTACTATTCATCCTTACAATATTATTCTTATTTATACTTTTACATTTACAAAAAGGCCTAATCATGGGTAAACCCATGGGTTGACATCCCATAACCCATCGCAAAACCATAAGATCCCCATGTTAGGTCCACAAAGCCCACAAAATAAGTGAGATCTGCGATCTCAACTCCGCCTGGGTGCTCCTTCCTCAATCACTGCATCAAAGTCCAAAAAGTGGTCAAACTTGACCAATATTTCCTCAAAACGTGGTCGAGGGCCAACAAGCCCCCAACACTCACCTGTGACTCATCCTGATTCACTCAGATCTGGGCAGAACTGCTTCAAAGGCCTCAAGCTTAGCTCAAGCTGCCTTGACTTTCTACTTCGCCTGAGCCTCCTGCCCAGTGAACTCCTGGATCATTTACTCTGTGATAGACCATTCTAGGCACTGTTCCACTATTGCAACCACTTGGTCCAGTTGTGAACCTTGTCCTTCGATATCTTCAAATACCATGCAAGATTCATCCTGCACCATTTGTAGTCTTTGAGTGAATTCCATTACTCTACCCTGGATGGCAGTAATCTGCTACTAGGTTGCATGTTGTTCTTTTGATATCTTCATTCTCTCGATGACAGTGAGTGAATTCATCTGTGCTTGAACTGTTAGTGCCTACTGTTGTGCCTCCTATAGATGCGCTTCCAACTTCCTAAGCCCTGGATCTTTCATAAGCCATTCATAATTCTGCACACTTATGTTGCTTAGCTTCTTTCATTCTGAGGTGCGGGCTCTGATCTTTTCCACCATTCTCTTAGCATCTTGCTCCCTCTAATCACGCACTTCATGTGGAGTGCTTGGTACTGCTTGTATATCCAAATCCGTTACCCTTTCTTGAAGTTGTTGGATGGCCTCAACGAGCTTCATCACTTGAACCTAGAGTGCCTCATGTTCCTCCTGTGCCAAGCCTAGAATACAATGAAGTGCTCTTCTCACCACTTCTTTGAATACAGCCTGCTCTGTGAGAAGCTAGTCCTTTTCCCTCTATATGTTTTCTTTTTCTTCCTCGAGCATCGCCTATAGCTCATATTTCTCATTTTCATAAGCGGTTTCATAGTACCGTGCAACTCATAATTGCTCCAAGATCTATTCTTTTTCTTGTTTCAAGGCTTCGATATCCTTCTCCTTATATTCTTGGACTCGCTGAAGTTGAGCCTCTGTTGCATCTGCAAGTCTTCGAAGTTGGCCTGGCTAATCCCCCAACTTTGCAGTCTCTAATGAGGAAGGCATAGTAGGGACTGCACAGACCGAGTGAATAGCTTCATGTACTTCACTCAATTCCTTTTCTATCCTACCATATAGTTCGTCCTGCTTCACTCCATATCTTTGCAAGAGATCCTCGGAAACATCCTCCATCACTCCGCGGAATAGACTAATGTCATCCTCTATGAGTGTGGCCTCCATCTAGGGCTTACTAGCATGGGTCTTCTCTCTTGTTGAGGGTTTTTGCGGAGAAACCTTCCTCTTCTTTGGTGTTTCTATTTTGGTAGGGGGATCCTTCGATGGAGTAGCTTCTCCTTATCCTTTCTTTTATCCTTCATCCCCTCCTCCTTCTTCATTTACTTTGTCTCCTCCTCCTATGGGCGAGTGTTATCACTGAAATTTCGTCCGCACATGGCGACAAGAACTCAGCATCATCAAACAAGAATGAAGTCATTCATGGCACTGAATTAATTTCACAGCATTGCAAAAGGGTCAAAAACTATACAAAGTAACCAAAAATTGAAGGGAGCTTTACAGAAGTTGGGTGCGTGCGCATATGCGTGGAACAGGAACGTACAATGCACGCATGCACGCACGACGCGCAACTGTTGGCGCAAAAACCCACGCACCTGCTAAACGGTGCATTTATGGAATTGGTCGGCCTCCCAACCACTTATGGATCAGCTCCCAAGCCGATTTGACTCCCAAATCTGAGCTGAATCCGCATGGTAGGCTGGTCAAAGACCTAATTAAGCCCTAAANNNCCCCTTTTCACACCTCAAAGGAGTTACATAATCACCCAATGCTATGCTATAAAAAGCCATGAAGAAACATCATTTTCTCAAGGAATTTCATGTAATGTTATGCTGCTTATATTGTTTTAAGGACTCACTCCTTGACAATAACACATTAGCACCATTTCATTGAGCCATTCACCTCTCCATTGAGTGAATGTGCTTGGAGTTCTTTCACCATCATTCTCCTTTTCTCATTGTAAGGAGAGCAAGTTTGTGAGGACACAAGAGCCTTCCTTTGGAGGAAGAAGGGACTCACAGTCCCCTTTCTTCATTGTGCTTTGATTTCATCAATTGATCAGCCTAAGAACATTGGTGATATTGGTCTTTTTGTGTTTGTTATTTCTTTATCCATATGCTCATAGTTTTAGTTTGTTTTAATTTAATTCTTTCTTATAGTTTTGTTGTTCTTTTCCTAACCCTTTCCTCTACAACTGTCATGCTCAGCAAGACCCAACTGGGCATGTAAGCACCCTTTATTTGCTCACAAGGTGACGAATTGGGTGCAAACAGCGAGCCAAATCCATTTTCTTCTGAGGCGCTATCCTCCTCATCAGTCTGTATATCCTGGACTTCCTCCTTTTTCTTTTTCTTCTTCTCACTGGTCTGTCCTACATGCTCGAACCGAGTAACCAAGGGGCTTCCTATGATATCAATGTCGAAGAGTTTGACATCAACAACAGGTGCCTGAAATTCCTTCGTCCATTCCTTCATGGTCTGTTTCATGTCTTCGTCTGTCAGATTATAATAATATTGTAGCTCCTCCTTGCTCTCATCTCTGTGCACAGTGATATAAACAAAATGTGGATCTGCATGGAACTTGGCTATCGGTTTGTACTGGTACAAGGTGCACGGTGTCATGCATGGGAATGAATCTATGGAAACCTTTAGTTGTTGATAGTAGGCATGGAAAACTGCATTTGACTGCCACTTCTTTGACATGTCATTCGTATACCATAATGTATAAAATCTAGTTGCCAATGGCTTTGATGGTTAAATTTCTGAAAATATTGCTCCCTCGGACATTTTCCAAGTGACAAATGCAATCAACAAACATAGCCAGCTAATGTGGAACTCGTATCCCTGATCCTGTGCTTTTAGATAGTATTTCTCAAGCTCGTTGACGAGGTAACTCACCAAATTCATCTGCATCCCCTCCATGCATTTCCCTGTGAGGTCCACCATGAACCCGGTGACCTGTGTGGGGTGGTTCTTTCGGATGAGCTTGCTAGCTATGAGCTGGAAATTGAGGTGCACTATGCCATCCTAGATAGAGGATACCTTGTAGCCTCACTTTCCATTTTCTACTTCGTCGTATACCTGTTTTATGTGTTGTTTCAGGGAGCGGTTTGAGGCCTTCCCTGGGTAGAAATGTTGAGGTTCGGGTCCTTGCATGCTCAATCCTATAATTAATTGGATCAACGTTGGATAACCAGTAATCCACCTATCGAGCCACAGGTATCCACCATGATAGCACAACAATAAAAGTTTAACGCAAGCGTTAACCTCCTGATGTCGACCAAATTGAGGAATGTTCATCACGTTGAGTATAGTGGACTGTGCCAGCTCCTTAATCCAAGGCTGGGATCCTATCTAAGGCTTCTTCCCAGTTCTCTTCATTAGGTATCTATGAGGTGTGAGCATGGAATAGTTCTTTCTGTCTCCAAGTTTAAAGTTGTTTTTATTCAAATATGGGATCTGTTGTTGGCATGTTTATAGGAAGATTGTGCTTTTCATTGATGGAAAGAACAACAATGAAACAAACCTTGAGAGAGAAGAAGATGAGAAATCTCACAAGAAATAGCATTTTCCAGAACTGTAGACGAAGCCCAAGAGTCAGACTCGCAGGAGGAACAAAGGTCAAGACCCATGAACACTTAGAAAACCTTCTAAGTTGGAGGGATCAGAAGCTTAGGAGGAAGAGAAACAGTGGCCATTGGATCACCGATCCAGAGGACCAACAACCATTGGATTGAATTAGTGGAAGGACAAGATAATAAAGGGTTGAGATATGAGATCTCAATCACCCAAACCTCCGTCATTCGTCGGATCAAATTAATTGAACGATAAGATAAACGGGCCACAAGGTTTAACAATTCGAGTATCTAAATCTCCGTCAGTCGTTAGATCAAATTAAGTGGAAGGAGAGGATAAGAAAATATGAAGAGTCAATGGATTTAATCCAAGGAAAAGCTGCACCACAGATAGATTGAGCCATTGATCTAAGATATTGATCAAACGATCATCATTTGTTTCGGCTCTAAAGATGTGAGGGGTTTACGCTCCACAAAAATCACTTCTAGAGTTTCAGTTTGAGATTTGAAATTCCCAAAGCCCGGAGACCCGGAGAGACAAAATACATTCTTGACCATCAGATCGTCTGAAGTAGATCTCAGTCATTAGATATTTCAAAGAAGATATCAAGCATCAGATCGTCCAAAGCAGATTTGGGCCATCTGATCTAGAGCGTCAGTTTGAATGTTGAAATTCTCAAAGCCCGCAGACCTGATGAAGTTGAAATACATTCTCAATCATTGGATCATCCAAAGTAAATATTAGTCATCATATCATCCGAAGAATATCTCAAGCATCAGATCGTTAGAAGTGAAACTGGGTTGTCTGATCCAGGGTGTCAGTTTGAGATTTGAAATCCCTAAAGTTCAGAGAGCCAGAGAGCCAAAATAACTCCTCGACCATCAGATCATCCGAAGTCAATTTCAGTTGTCAGATCATTCTAAAGTGGAAGGACAAGATTAGTTAGAAGAAGGGTGCACTAATATCAGTGGATGATAATCAGGCACTCAGATCTACGGTCGACAGGGCATATCATACACCTTCAAACTTTTTGCCTTTAACCGTGGGGAGGGATCCAAGATGGTGGTATTTTCCATGTGGAACCCTCATACATGTCACATTCCTGTAAACTCGGACCCCCCTCGCTCATTATCACTTACTGCGTAACCCCCCATCTAAGTAAACCACCAAACCACTCATACATACCACCTCCGCACTCTGACGTCACACTCCACTACCCGCTACATGTCACACTCCACTACTGCACTCTGCCACCACAATCCACTACGCTGCCTACACGTCTCACTCATGTCAGACGACCACCTAAATAAGGACATGTGGCAGACCATGTCAACAAGGACATGTGGCAGACCATGTCAGCAAGGACACATGGTAATAATCCGTATACTTTGAGGGAAAGTAAATTTTGAGACTTGAGATTTCAGAAGTCCGGATACCCAAAGGAGATCTCGACCATTGATTTAGGGAGGTTAGATCTGATCCATAGATCGTGAAAGAATAAATATGAACCGTCCGTTTAGGAGCACCTTCAAGATCATGAGATCGACAGTTCAGTCGTAATCACATGATCACGTGAGATTATCTCCCAAGGTAATATTGAAAGAAGGAGATAGCACTCACTAGACCGATATCACAAAGCACTTTTTGATTAGGAGTATGGTCACCGCCGATGGTCACGTAAAGGAAGGGTCTCAGAAGCCAAAGAATCCAAAATGACTGGTTGTAATTAACAGAGAAGACGAAGAGTTGTGACTGCTAGAGAAGCCAAGGAATCTTTGGATAATGGCCACTAATGATGAACAGATCCAGAATAACCACCAGAGAAAACGAAGAGTTGTGATGATAATATGATAGAGAACTTGGTGAGAGAAAGACATGTAGAATATAAAAGAGAGAGTTCTTTTTCGATAGTGATTCATGTGGAAAGTAGGATACAAAGTGAAAAACTAGGAAGGGGAGATCCGTGGCGGAGAGGAGAGAATGCAGAAGAAATAGAGAGTATAAAAGGTATAAGAGAAGCTGAATAGGATGTGGTGTTGTGCAGAGGAACAAAAAGAGCAGAGCAGAGAAGCAGAACGATGCAAAAGCAGAACAAAGTATGGAAGTTGAAGAAGGCAGAGGAGACATGGAGCTGTAACAAACCATATCAGAGACATGGCAAGTAAAGTTTTGTAAGATTCAATCAAGGTGGTAGGGTGGTGCTAGGGAGGATTGTTGTCCTCTAAATTCTAGTTGGTGCTAGAAGATATTATGCGATTTGGTGCTTCCATCTAGTGGGTGCTAGAGAAACCTGGGAGTTGGTGCTTCCATCTAGTTGGTTGTTTTCCCTTGACCAAGTTTTGGGAGATCCTTGGTCAAGTTTGACCTATTTTGGACTTCGAAATCCTGTCAAAGGAGGAGCGCAAGATGAAGTGGAGATCACGGGATCTTGGCCCCTTTTTGGGTCCTTTTTGGGTTTTGGGATTATGTAACAGGCATGGGATGTCGACCCATGGGTTTAACTATTATTAGTCCCACTTTTGTAATATATAAATAGACGTCTAGGTGATGTAAGGATATAGGGAGGCATCTATGTGATGTTGTACTACGAGTTAGTTGTAAGAATGTTAAGTGCAAATGTGGTTTGTAGATTCTTTGTGCAATACTGTGAGAGACTTGTAGAGCTAAGTGCAAGTGGTTGTAACCGATTGTGGAAGGCTTTGTGTTGTAATTCAGGGAAGGAGGATTTAGCGAGGTGCGCAGATATCCAATCCTTTGCGGAGTGTGACTTGGACTCTCTATGCTTGTAAGAAGCTTGATCGAAGATAATAAAGAAGAAGAGTTGGTGGACGTAGCCCTAGGGCGGGGGTGAACCACGTATATGTTTTGTTTCTCTTCTTTGCGTGATGTGTTGGTGTATTTTCTACTAAGTGCTTGATATACATAGATAGATATATTTTTTTATGCTTTGTGCTTATGATAAATCTAGATGCTAGACCTAACCCATGTGAACTTGCTTAGTTCTTGAATTTGCTAGATCTGATCTATTTATTTATGCTAAGTGCTTAGATACATTAGATCTGGGTGAATGTTGCGATGCTTTGTTTTATCTGCGGAGTAGATATTGGTTAAATATTGATGAACTAACAGTCCTAAGTGCTTTATTTAGTAGTACAATCACAAATCTGTGTCCCAGCTAAGGTTGCAAACATGTGAGTCCTACAACCACCCCTGCCTCTACCTCGGGTGAGACTTCATCTGCTTCATAGGTGTTGCCAAAAGGGTTGGTAGTTAGGGTTTTGTTGTTGTGATGTTGTAGTGTTGAACCCTGGGTCTGCCCCTGTGCCAACAAATGGTTCTATTGCCAGGACCTGAAAATGTGATTACTGGGAACTGAGGAAGAAGAAGAATTGTGAAAATATTTGACATGAAACTGTGAAAGATCTGTACATAGATATTTTTCCCTACTGCGTAGCATTCTACTTGACCTGTGAAGAACTATGCCAAGAGGAAGGTCAGATCTAAAGAAAAGAGGTAATATCTAGAAGCTTTGTTCTCTGATAAAGGTAAGAATAGTGAAAAGTTTTATATCTGGGAGCTTTGTGCTCTGTAGGAGTAAGATAAGTAGAATTTTTTTTTCTAAAGCATGGATCTAGGTATGTTTGATAGATTTTTTCCTAGCTTGAGAAATAGGGAACTAATAGATGAAAGAAGTTTTGATATGAATAGATCTGATAAGAATAGTGAAACATATGTTATACCTATGCATAGAGAGAATGTTTGGAATAACAAATGGATGCAGGATCCTAGAAAGAAATGTTTGTAGGTCAACTACTATGATCCTAGCATGAAGTACAAGAAAGGTTGGGGATCATTTAAACGAAAGAGAGGATTAACCCTCTATTGCAGTTGCAGAAGACCGGGACATCTTGCTAAGAATGCCCTAGGAGAAGACCTAGTTTTCTTTGTTGTAAAGTTATGGACCATGAAGTGTTGGATTGCCCTAGAATGATTGATAAAGTTGAAAGAATGAATCTGAACCAAGAAAACCATAAGGCAGATCCATAAACTATGGTCGAACCCCAGAAAGAATTAGAGAAAGTATTGCTACAAATGAAAGAAACCCTGAATGACCACCAACATGTCAGATTATCAGAGATATTCAAAGAAAAAGAATGAATTGAAGAAAGAATAGGAGACTTCGACATTGACTGCGTTCTAGATGAAGAAACACAGGTGAATATTATGATAGAAAGAACTTGGGAACTTTTAGGGAAGCCTGTTATGACTCCTTCCTTGGGAGGAATAGGGTTATTCAGAGGAAAGATGATAAACCTATGTGAAAATATCACTCATATATCTATGAATGCCAATGGAACTTCGATAGAAGAAGATTTTGAGATTGTTAAATTTATTCAGGACAACGCTCCATTTACCATGTTACTAGGAAAACCTTGGATTGAAAGAGATCAGATCATAAGAAAGGAAGAAGAAGAAGTCTTAGAGTAGAAGAAGCAAGAACTTAAAGATTTCATAACTAGAAGGATCACACACTTGATTGAAGAACAATAGAACAGATTGAAGCTACTTAACACTAGAGACCTGGACATCAAAGTTGAAATAACACTAGAAGACCCATAGAAGATTGAAGTACCTACTCTGGATAAAGAAGAAATATTACCCTTGAATCCTAGGAAAGAATATCCACAATGCGAAGTAACTATGTCAAAAGAAGATAAGAATCAGAATGGAAAAAGGAATACTGAGACAAAGCTCACTGAAAAGAAGGCTAGAAAGCTAAGTAAGAAGAGAGATAAGTTACAGAGGGATCCAGAAGGAACCTCGTAGAAGGAAAATTTTCAAAATTGGAACTTCGTCGGGATATCAGAACAACAACACATGGCACTTTGTCGTGGCAAAGAAGTATAGTTGTTGGGTACATTATAACTGTTAGACCGACACTCCGAACGAGTAGAAAGGCATTTATGGTCAGACAACTCGCCATCAGACCGTTGGACCGTGCCATAATGGACAGAAACGAGTTAATGAAGGCTCCATACCCATTGCAAGAGATCTGTTACTGAGTTACCTATTTATACCATTGCGCCACACACCAAGAACACTTTTTCTAACCGAGGGTTTGAGCCCACATAATAAGTTGATTTTTCACAGTGATCATTGCATTGTTTCCATCTATTCCATTGTAGTGTCTAAGTTAATCTTGAACCTGGCATGAATCAGTTGGAACTAGACTATAGATAATCACAAGATCAAGGATATGAATTTCACTTTAGCTGGGTCTTGATCCTAATTTCCTTTATCGCCTGGGAGATTCCGGAAGGTCCGAACTTCCCCGACATCGAGCCATTTGAGCCGTTGGCTGCAAATTTTAGTACACTTTGGTATTCAAGTGATATGAAAAAACTGTGGCAGTCAAATGTTGTTTTTCATACCTACTACAATCAACTAAAGAGAGCCATCTAGTCCAAGCCTCGCATGACTCTGAACACTCTACACCATTTCTGACCTTTGATGAAGTTCAGTACAGATTGGAATTTCATTTATATTACATTGCGAGTCGGTGAACATAAGAAACAACTTCAGTCCTACTACAAGATGACAAAAGAGGATCTGTAGGAGATCACTAAGGACTGGTCGGTGGACCTCCTTATTTCAACATACCCTGTCGAGCTATCTGACCTCGACAACCCAGAAAATGCACATGATACACCCGGACCCAGCAGGACAAAGAAGACTGAAGAAGCCCAAGATTTAAGCAATGCCTTTGTGAAGACTGCTTCCATATCACCAGAGCAAGGGGGTGATGGCGAACAGATAAATGGCACAGAAGATGAACAAAAGAAAGGCAAAGTAACACCACCCAGAGACGAGACTGACTCCTTGAAGAAGAGGAAGCTTTCTCCCCTGAAACCTTCTTCAAGGAAGAAATCAAAAGCTGCCATGACCAAGATGCAGACTATCCTCACCTCTGATGATTTTGATTTCATCATAGCAGCCCTGAATGATGCTTCACTAGAAATAGCTGAGAAACAAGAGGCCAAGAAGGAAGAAATGTATGATAGAATTGAGATTGAACTCTGAGGGGTACAACAAGCACTACAGTCCAGCCGCATAGTCTCCACTGCACCTCTGCCATTCAAAACACCAGAAATGGGAGATGAACTAGCTCAACTCCACCGACTAGCTGATATAGTTGAAGCTCACCTTCGATGAGCACAAGAAGAAACCGAACAAGCCACCAAGGCTTTCATGCAAGTGAAAGGAGTACTTGTAGAACAACGTCGAGCTGCAGAACAGGAAAATATTTCCCTCCAAGCAAAGTTCGATGAAGAAAAAGCACAGATACAACAAGGAAAAGAGTAGTTGCTCGCGGAGCAACTAGAAGTGAAAGATGCAGCCAGCAGAGCACTTCACTCTGTGACAGTCATAGAAATAAAGGCAGAGGATCAAGTCACGAACCAAGTAGAGCAGCTCGCAGAATTGATCCAATAGCTCCAGCAACACATAGAAGATTTAGATCTTCGCACAGTGCTAGAGACTCCACAAGATGTAAGGGATCAAAGAGAAGAAACTACCCAAAGCACAGTTGAGAGACTAAAGGCCCTTGCCATGGAATGCAAGCAGTTGAGTAATTGCAGTGCCCAGACGTATGAGCAACTCTCTGAGAATCCATAATTGAAGGCACTGGATTCGTAGCTCCAGGAAGCGAAGAAGCATGTAGAGACACTACAGGCACTATTGAAGGCCCTATCAGTTGTAGAAAGAATGAATCGATCTCAATAGCAGTGCACCACCCAAAAGAAGATCCATACTATTCAGAGAAAAGTTATGGAAGTAACTCAGAGACTCCAACCTGTACAAGATAAGGCTTACCAATTGTTCATAGAAATTGAGAGCCAAGGAACAAAACTGGAGGAGGTTGTTAATGCAGCAGAATAGTTCCTAGAAGGACTCGTGAACGATGCAGTCATCCAAGAGTTCGTTGAACAAGAGGTCGTAGCACAACAACAAGTCGATGTAGCTCAATCCAAGCTCGAGTTTTTCAAAGCAGAAATACCCAGATCAAAGTGACTCAGGACGAGTCACAGGTGACTGTTGGGGGCCTATTGGCCCTTGACCAAGTTTTGGGAGATCCTTGGTCAATTTTGACCTATTTTGGACTTCGACAGCCTGTCAAAGGAGGAGCACAAGATGAAGCAGATATCACGAGATCTCAGCCCCTTTTTGGGTCCTTTTTGGGTTTTTGGATTATGTAACGGGCATGGGATGTCGGCCCATCGGTTTACCTATGCTTCGACCCACTTTTGTAATATATAAATAGACATCAAAGCGATGTAAGGATATAGGGAGGCATCTATGTGATGTTGTGCTAAGAGTCAGTTGTAAGAATGCTAAGTGAAAATGTGGTTTGTAGATGCTTTGTGAAATATTGTGAGAGACTTGCAGAGCTAAGTGCAAGTGGTTGTAACTGATTGTAGAAGGCTTTGTCCTATAACGCAAGGAAGGAGGATTTAGCGAGGTGTGCAGATATCCTATCCTCTGCAGAGTGAGACTTGGATGCTCTGTGCCTGTAAGAAGCTTGATCGAAGATAATAAAGAATGAGAGTTGGTGGACGTAGCCCCGGGGTGGGGGTGAACCACATATATGTTGTGTTTCTCTGCTTTGTGCGATGTGTTGGTGTAATTTCTGCTAAGTGCTTGATATAGATAGATAGATAGATATGTTTATGCTTTGCACTTATGATAAATCTTGATGCTAGACCTGACCTATGTGAACTTTCTTAGTGCTTGAATCTGCTAGATCTGATCTATTTCTTTATGCTAAGTGCTTAGATACATTAGATCTGGGTGAATGTTGCAATGCTCTATTTCATCTGCGGAGTAGATATTGGTTAAATATTGATGAACTGATAGTGCTAAGTGATTTATTAAGTAGTACAATCAAAGATATATGTCCTAGATAAGGTTGTATACATCTGAGTCCTGCAACCACCCCTGCCTCTACCTTGGGTGAGACTTCATATGCTTCGCAGGTGTTCCCGAAAGGGCTAGTAGTTACGGTTTTGTTGGTGCATTGTTGTAGCATTGAACCCTGGGTCTGCCCCTATGCCAGCATTGGTGCTAGAGAAATCTAAGAGCTGGTGCTCTCTGCAAATTGTATCTTGCTGTAAGAGTTTGTAGCCTCATATTTGAGTTGGAGCTCAAATACTGTGATGTACATGAAATTTGGAGCTTGATTGACATCCTAAGAAGAATAAGCTTTCACCCTTTATGGGTTTCCTCGGGAAAATTGGTTTTTCTTTGTATTCTATGTGATTGATCATTGTATATATATGCATGTGAATTTATCATCAACACATTAAAATAATAATCTAGAAAGAATCAGAAAATATCAGGAAAATTTTCAAGCTTATATATATAACGGATTCACCCCCCCCCCTCTCAGTTATATTTCCAACAATTGGTATCAGAGCTGGTGCCTTTGATCAAAGGTAGATCCATAAGTTTGAACATGACTAATCATGATGGAATTTCAACTAATAGACCCCCTTTGTTTGATGGAACAAACTTTTCCTTCTGGAAAATAAGGATGAGAACACATTTAATGTCTTTGGGTGCTGATGTTTGGGATGCTGTTGAAATGGAATATGTGAATCATGTAGTCTTGGTCTCAAAAGATATTAATATGGAATTTAGATTTAATGCAAAATAAATGAATTCCTTCCTCAGTGGACTTGCTGAAGTCGAGTTTGTCAAAGTCATGCACTGTGATTCAACAAAAGTTATGTGGGACAAGCTGATAAGTAGTTATGAAGGTAATGAAAAGGTGAAAGACACAAAACTTCAGACTCACAGACTAAAATTTGAGCATTTAAATATGGATGAAGATGAAACTATCAGTAAGTACTTCTTACGTATAGAAGAACTTGTCAACACTATGAAAGGCATAGGTGAAACAATAACTGATTCTTTTCTAGTCCAGAAAATATTAATATCTCTTCGTGATATATTTAACTCAAAGGTCTTTGTTATAGAGGAAATGGCTGATCTCAAAACGTTGACACTAGATCAACTTATTGGAACCCTAACTTCTTATGAAATGAGAATCACCAAAGGTAAATCCACTACAAGAGAGGCATATTTTAAAGTAGAGAAAAACACAGACTCTGATATAGATGAGATTGAAGTAAATTTTGTGAGAAGACTGAAGAAAGGATCAGGAAAATACAAGGGTAAACTTCCCTTCAAATGTTTCAAATGTGTTAATATAGGTCATTTTTCATACTGGGTGTCCTCACAAAAGAAAGTATCAGACATATGACGATGAAGAGAAGCAAAAACACAAGAAGGTCTATAAAGAGAATAATTTTAAGAAGAAAATCCTTTGTGTAAACAATGATGATGATCCCTTAGATGATGAAAGCAGTGACTCTTCTATATAAGAGAAAATAAATGATATCATGCTAATATCTTTATAATATCTAAACACTGAAGATACAGGAAGTGAGTTCATTGATTGTGAAGCAGTAGTAGATCTTGAAGGAGAACCTGTCAGTGCCATGCAAGAGATTGATAGACTCAGAGAAACGAAATGAAAACAAAAACAATTACCATACGAAGAAATTCATATGTTGAACGTTAAGTTATAAGAAGATAAGAATATTGAATACATACTCAAACAACAATTGAAGGAAGATGAAACAAATTGTGAAAAAATCGAAGCTGAAGTGGTGACTGTGAGAAAAGATCTAGAGAAATTTTAGGCCTTATATCATCAGAATCTGACAAGTGTTAAAGCCTCAGAAGGATTAGCCTCCATTCTGAATCAGCAAATGAATTCAAAGTTGAAAACTAGTTTGGGTTATGAAGAGGGATCAATTAGTGGTTAGCGAAGCAAGAAATAATCCATCAAGTTTCCCAAATCTACAACCATCGACAACAACAAACCTACAAAAACAAAGGAAGAGAATCAGTCACCAAGGAGGAGTGAAGGAAAAGATACCATAACAAAGAAATAATACACCCTCTACTCAAGGAAATCATCAGCATGGAAGAAATCGACCTGCTCAAAGAAGACAACCATTTTCCAAGTACAAAGATTTTTTCTATGGATATTGTTTTTACTGCTCTAACTTTGGCCACAAAGCTGTAAATTAAAGATTTATACATGAGCAATCAAGACAACCAAGGAATAAATACCTACCACAAAAAAGAATGAGACAACCAAATAACAAACAACCACAGACTGCAAATCATTTGATGGTTGGGAAAAAGAAGTAGATTAAGGATAAAAATCGTTATGATCCTTTATTCAATGAACCAGAATGTTACATCTGCCATAATTATGTACATAAAGTTGTAGACTGTCACTTAAAGAACTATAATCCAGATTCAAATCACAAAGATGAAAAAGTCAAGGTTTGGAAGAAGAATGAAGATAACAAGTGTGGATTGGTGTTGTCAGCTCAAAGACAAAAAGACTCCTGGTATATTGACAGTGGATGCTCCAGTCATATGATAGGTGACAAAAGTTAGTTCCTATCACTCAAGGAAAATAAATCAGGGAGTGTGACCTTTGGAAATGATTCTCCAGGAAAGATAAGAGGTAAATATCTAGTAATCTTAAGTGATGGAAGAATCAAATCTGAAGATGTATTATTTGTTGATGGTTTAAAGAATAATATTCTTAGTGTCAGTCAGAAATGTGATAGAGGATGTGAAGTCACTTTCACTGCCAAGAATTGTAAAATAAAGACAGTAAACACAGGAGAGCTGCTTGCAAAAGGGGTTAGAATGGGAAAAAATGTATATGTTCTGAAGGAAGATAAGGAGAAATGTCATTTAAGAAAATTTGATGGAAGTTGGTTATGGCACAGAAGGCTTGGACACCTGAATTTTGATCATATTGTCAAACTGAATAATGAAGGTGTTGTGAAAGACCTTCCAAAAATATCTAAGATTAATAACTTTGTATTCGAATCTTATCAAATGGGGAAGCTGACTCATGATCAATTCAAATCAAAGAGTTTCATATCTTCAGAGAAACCACTTCAAATTGTTCATATGGATCTATGTGGACCATCGTGAAAGGAAGGTACTATAGGAGAACATTACTTTATGCTATTCATTGATGACTTCTCCAGACTTACATGGGTTTCCTTTCCGAGAGACAAATATGATGCATTTGAGAAGTTCAAAAAGTTTAAGGCGTTAGCTGGGAATCAGACAGGAAGGAAGTTAAAGGAAATTCTCTCAGATAGGGGAGGAGAGTTTCTATCAAGAGACTTCAAATAATTTTGTGACAGACATGGAATTAAAAGAGAATATACTATTCCAGGTACTCCTCAACAAAATGGAGTTGTAGAATGCCAAAATAGATCAGTTCAGCAGATGGAAAAGGCTATGATGAGTGAAAGGGACATTTCACAAACCTTCTGGGTGGAGGTTGTTCATGCAGCTGGTCATATTCTAAACAAAGTGCATCTAAGGCCAAACAATGATAAAACTCCATATGAGTTGTGGTTTGGTCGACCTGCATCAATCAAGTACTTCAAAGTATTTGGAATAAATGCTATGTCAAGAATAATGATGATCATCTGGGAAAATGTGATAGTAGAGATGATGAAGGTATCCTCTTAGGATATGCAACGAACAGTAAATGATACAAATGATTTAACAAAAGAATGCAGAAATTAGTAGACTGTATTGATGTTTGGATTGATGAAGAAGCTCCTGTAAAAGATCAACATAGAATAAGCACTAAGCCAAATGAAAAAGATGATGAGAATAATGAAAATGAAGAAAAAAAATTATCAAAGTCACAAGAAGATGATGAATCAGGTGGAGAAGAGACACCCAGACAAGAAGAGTCAGGACAACAATCAACATCAAATCCTTCCTCCATAATTACTAAAAAGAATCATCTTGAAAGTCAGATAATTGGTGAGAAATATAAAGGTGTACAAACCAGGAGAAGGATAATCAAAGACATCGAGCAATAAAATATAGCCTTCATATCCATGGTGCAACCTAAGAACTTTAATGAAGCCAGTAAAGACGTAAATTGGTTAAAATAAATGAATGAGGAACTGGACCAGATTGAAAAGTATGACACTTGGGAACTTGTTTCTAGGCCAGCAAATAAAAATGTAATAGGATCCAAATGGGTCTACAAAAATAAGATGACTGAGAAAGGAAATATTGTAAGAAATAAGTCTAGATTAGTCTGCAAAGGATATGCTCAAATAGAAGGACTGGATTTTGATGAAACATTTGCGCCCATAGAAAGATTAGAAGCTATTAGAATGTTTCTTTCCTATGATTTTCATAAATAGTTTAAAGTCTATCAAATGGATGTCAAGTAATATTTTCTAAATGGAGATCTAAAAGAAGAAGTCCATATGGAACAACCAGAGGGTCTCCAACTATCATATAACCATGACTTTGTCTGCAAGATGAAGAAAGCCTTATATGGGTTGAAACAAGATCCTTGTGCTTGGTATTACAGACTAGATAAGTATATTCAAGACAAAGGGTTCAAGAGAGGAACAGTTGACAACAATATATATATAAAAACAGAGGGTAATGATTTTCTCATTGTGTTGGTCTATGTCGATGAAATCATCTTCAGAAGCAATAATGCTTCATTAGTACAATGGTTTGCTTCTGCCATGCAGTCTGAATTTGAAATCTCTATGATAGGGGAACTGTCATTTTTTCTTGGTCTGCAAATTACTCAGAGGTCTGAAGGATATTTCTTTCTCAGGAGAGATATCTAAGAGAAATGTTGAAAAGGCTTCAAATGGAAGATTCTACACCTATGATCACACCTATGGTCACCGGATGCAAGTTAAGCAAGAATGATGACTCACCTGATGTTGATCAGAGTTCATATAGGTCTATGATAGGTAGCCTATTGTACATCACAAAATCCCGTCCAGACATAATGCATGTTGTTATAATGGTAGGAAGGTATCAATCTACACCTAAACACATTCATTTTTTAGCTGTCAAAATAATATTGAGATACTTGAAAGTAACAATGAACTATGGCCTATGGTATCCTAGGAATCAGAATTTTCAACTATCAGTCTATTCAGATGTTGATTGGGATAACTACGTGGATGAAAGGAAAAGAACGAGCAGAGGTGTATTCTTCTTAGGAGATTCCCCTGTAGCATGGTTGAGCAAGAAGCAAGGTTCCATTTCCTTATCAACTACAGAAGTTGAATACATTGCAGCTGCTGCTTGTTGTACCCAAGTATTGTGGATGATTCTGCCACTTGCAGACTTGGAGGTAAAATATATTGCACTGATACCAATTCATTGTGATAATACTAGTGAAATTAGTGTGTCAAAGAATCTTGTATTTCACTCCAATACCAAGCATATACCCATCAAGTATCACTTCTTTAGGGAATAAGTGACCAACACTATTGTTTCTTTTCATTATATTCCATCCAAAGATCAACTTGCTGATATCTTCACTAAACCGCTTGCAAAAGCTCAATTTGAGTATCTACGCTACAAGTTGTGTGTGACCATGTTATCAAGTTAAAATAGTCTATCTGATCAAGGGGAGAGTGCTCCTAGTATATATGATTAGGGGGAGCACAGAGTCACTCTCTATTTTCTTTGATATTGATGTCAAAGGGGGAGAAAAAGGTTTTTTTTGTACGCTACAGTTGGAGGTCTAAGAAAAATAGTGCAACCTTTTAGGGTTGCCATCAATGCCGAAGGGGGATATTGTTGGCATGTTTACAGGAAGAGTGTGATTTTAATTCGTGGAAAGAACAACAATGAACCAAATCTCGAGAGATCAAAAGATGAGAAATATCAGAAGTGCAGACGAGGTCCAAGAGACAGACTCGCAGGAGGAGCAAAGGTAGAGACCCGTGAACACTTAGAAAACCTTCTAAGTCAGAGGGATCAGAATCTCAGGAGGAAGAGGCATAGTGGCTGTTGGATCACCGATCCAGAGGACCAAAAATTGTCAGATTGAATTAGCGGAAGGACAGGATAAGAAAGGGTTGAGATATGAGATCTTGATCACCTGAATATCTGTCAGTCGTCGGATCAAATTAATTGAAGGATAAGATAAACATGGCACAAGGTTTGAGAATTCGAGTATCCAAATCTCTGTCAGCCATTGGATCAAATTAAGTGGAAGGATAGGATAATAAAATATGGAGATTCATTGGATTTAATCCAAGGAAAAGTTGCACCGCAGACAGATTGAGTCATTGATCTAAGATCTTGATCAAACGATCATCATTCATTTTGGGTCTAAAGATGTGATGATGTTAGGCTCTGGAAAAATCACTTCAATAGTTTCAGTTTGAGATTTGAAATTCCCGAAGCCCGGAGACCCGGAGAGCCGAAATACATTCTAGATCGTCATATTTTCTGAAGAAGATCTCATTCGTCAGATCTTCCGAAGAAGATCTCAAGCTTCATATCATCCGAAGCAATTTTGAGTCGTCTGATCCAGAGAATTAGTTTGAATGTTCAAATTCCCGAAGCCCGTAGACCCAGAGAAGCCGAAATACATTTTCGACCGTCGGATCATCCTAATTAAATATCAGTTGTCAGATCATCCGAAGAAGATCTCAAGCATCAGATCATCTGAAGTGAATCTGGGTCATCTGATCCAGAGCATCATTTTGAGATTTGAAATCCCCGAAGTTCGGAGAGCTAGAGATCCGAAATAACTCCTCGACCATCGGATCAATAGAAGTACATTTTGGCCATCAGATCATAGTGGAAGGACAGGATAATTTAGAAGAAGGGAATGCTAATCTCAGCGGTCGATAATCGAGCACTTAGATCTATGGTCGACAGGGCATATCGGACCCCCCCAACCTTTCTTCCTTTAACCGTGGGGGGGATCCGAGTTGGTGGTATTTTCCATGTGGAACCCTCATACATGTCACCTTCCTATCAAATCAAATCCCCTCACTCATTACCACTTACCGCCTAACCCCCCCTCCGAGTAAACCACCAAACCACTCATACATACCACCTATGTTCTCTGACGTCACACTCCACTACCGCGCTTTGCCACCACACTCCACTACCGCACTTTGCCACCACACTCCTCACTCATCTCACTCATGTCAGCAGACCACCTCAAAAAGGGCATGTGGTAGACCACATCAACAAGGACATGTGGCAGACCATGTCAGCAAGGACACGTGGCAGTAATATGTATACTTCGAGGGAAAGTAAAGTTTGAGACTTGAGATTTTAGAAGTCCTAAGACCTGAAGGAGATCTCAACCATTGATTTAGGGTGGTTCGATCTGATCCACAAATCGTGAAAGAACAAATATGAGTCATCTATTCAGGGGAACTGTCAATATCCTGAGATCAATGGTCCAGTCGCAATCGCGTGGTCACATGAGATTATCACCCAAGGTCATATCTAAAGAAGGAGCTAGCAATCACAGACCTAGATCGTGAAGCACTTTTTGATTAAGCATATGGTCACTGCCAATGGTCACATAAAGGAAGGGGATTAGACGCCAAAGAAGCCAAAATGACTGGTTGTAACTGACAGAGAAGACAAAGAGTTGTGACTACCAGAGAAGCCAAGGAATATTTGGATAACGACCACTGATGATGAACAGATCCAGAATAACCACCAGAGAAGATGAAGTGTTGTGATGATGATCTGACAGAGAACTTGACAAGAGAAAGACATGCATAACAGAAAAGAGAGAGTGATTTTTCGATAGTGATGCATGTGGGTAAGAGGAGATGAATTGAATAACTGGGAAGGGGAGATTCATGGAGGAGAGGAGAGAACACAGAAGCAACACAAAGTATAAAAGGTAGAAGAGAAGCTGAACAGGATGTGGTGTTGTGCAGAGGAAGAAAAAGAGAAGAATAAAGAAGCAAAATGATGCAGAAGTAGAATAGAGTATAGAAGTTGAAGAAGGCAGAGGAGACATGGAGCTATAACAGACCATATCAGAGATAGATAAAGTAAGTAAAGTTTTGTAATATTCAATCAGGGTGGTAGGGTGGTGCTAGGGAGGATTGCAGTCCTCTAAATTCTAGTTGGTGCTAGAATATATTCTAGGATTTGGTGCTTCCATCTAGTGGGTGCTAGAGAAACCTGGGAGTTGGTGCTTCCATCTAGTTGGTGCTAGAGAAATCTGAGAGTTGGTGCTCTCTGCAAGCTGTAGCTTTCTATCAGATGTTGTAGCCTCATATTTGAGTTGGAGCTCAAAGACTGTGATGTACATGAAAGTTGGAGCTTGATTGACATCCTAAGAAGAAGAGGTTTTCACCCTTTATGGGTTTCCTAAGGAAAATAGGTGTTTTTGTGTATTTTGTGTGATTGATCATTGTATATATATGCATGTTAAGTTATCAGCAACACATTAAAATAATAATCTAGAAAGAATCAGAAAATAATAGGAAAAGTTTCAAGCTTATATATATAACTGATTCACCCCCCCCTCTTAGTTATATTTTCAACATCTGTCCCAACTGGCTTCCAACTATGTGTATCTCCTTCGGGATTTACGTGGTGATCAAAGTGTACTCAAATTCCCATGGGATGTTTTCATGGTTAACCGCTCCATCCAAAGGCGGGATATAATCAGGTAGAATCGATGGGGTCTGTTAGCAACATTACTTGTCTTCGGCATAGGGATATCCGGGTCTGCAGGTTGTACAAGAAGCGCCTGAGCGTAGGGCACATAAGAAGTACTTTTGGCACTTAAAATCAAGCGAGCGGGCATTTTGTTTTCGGCGGCAAGGATTCATCGACGAAGCAGATCAACGGTCGGTGGGTAATCGTAGTCGCACCGAGTATAGCGCAAAGGTTTTCAAAGAAGTGAGCAATCAGATTTCCTCGGGGGTCAACCTTCGCTGACCATCGCGTCTCAGGATTTCACAAGGGGAGAATTCCAAAGTTCCACACTCCAACTCATGAGGATGCAAGCTGCGAAAGGCACTGGCACTCAAGCGCTAGCCGACGATTACATGTGGAGGGTGATGACAATGCAAAGGGCTATACTTATTTCCCCCCCTCGCATCTCGGGACTTCGTGAAAGGGGAACACAAGGGCTCTACCTTCCAACTCGCGAGATTGGGAGTTGCACAAGCCTTTGAGAGTGGGCCCACGGTCTTGTCACTCGGTCACGGAGGAACATGCCCGAGGAGAGGCGCCAGTGCCCACAACGTGATAAGGCAGGGCCCACAACACTGACGAGATCGTCCGGGCCGTCCGATCTGGATAGACACGTGGTGCACGATTAAGCCTCATCGACGTTTCTCCCCTCGCGACTCCAAAACGCAAAGGGTAGCTCCGTTATGTCCCGATGCACGAGGTGACAGGAGAGTCCATGACCCGGGCCCATGGTATCGTCGGGAGAATTAAGAACTGTTGGATCTAGAAGGACACCTGGCGCAGGATTAAGCCACCTCGGCGTTTTGCCTTTCGCAACTTCAAAGGCACAAAGAACATTCATCCTTATTTGCGAATGCTGAAAGCCCCTATGGGAATAAAAGCAGGGTCACAGCCTGCGGTCATTTGCGAAGGAAAGGAGCTATGTGAGAAGGGGGCCAAAGGCACCGAGTCCAGTCGTCGAACAGATCGTTCGATCTATGGGTACCATCTAATACAATCTCTCTCCCAACCTTCACCTGAAGTAAATAAAGGTGAGAAGGGGTAGGTGAAACCTCCCCTCATACATTAAGCATAAGGTACGGAAATCCTGGCAAGCGGTCCACTCAAGAAGGTCCTGTGTACCCAGTTCCTCAAAGAAGCCATGTCGAGGTCTTCAGAGAGATAGAAAATTCTACACACGCTAGCTTGGAACTTAATAGCTCAGCTACCCTCCCCCTGCAAGGGCCATGTGCAATTAAGGTGGAGACAGACAGAGAAAGACTGTCCGAATTTGACTGAAAAGACACCAAGCCTTGGGTGTCTGGGCACGCCTCTGTGGGGAAAATTTTCCTGAGTATATAGGATCAGTACTTGTAATGTTGTAATCCATCGATGGTTGAGCAGAACTCCTAGTTGTAAAAGCTTTAATGAAGAACTGTTTTCTGATTTGTCTGGACTCTTGAGACTTCTTGCCCGATGAATGTCAGTTTTCTTTCGCGTCTTTGTTTATACTGTATTAGAGAAGCTCGGAATTGGAGGATCCAGTCGAGTTTTAACTATTATAGGATGATGCATGTTGGATCACTGTAATGGTTATGTTTCTTTAGACAGCCTCTGTAAACTTCTCAGCATTGAACGACTTGGAATTGGAAGATGCAGTCAAGTTTTACATTTAGTTTCCTGAAACCCTGAACCAAGCGGATCTTGTCTTCAGAGTTTTTCCTCCACGAACCACCGAAAGGCCTGTTGTCTTAGGTAGTTTGTTCATTTTCCTCATAAGTCTTCCACCTGCTCATTTTTAAATTGACTCACTGACTGAAGCTAGGTCAAGACCTCCTTTGTTCCTCGCCTATCAGACACGGTTTCTAATTTGAAGCAATACCTGTTCGAGTCTCTTCCCATTTGATCACCCATTTATTAAACCGTGACATGAAAAGCTGATGGGCGTTGGGCTCTGCTTCTAAAGCAATCCAGGAGCGACTTCCACAGCTAACAGGGTCTACTTCGCATTAGCCTAATCATCACGATGCTTACCTCACTTCTCAGTCACAGGGTTAGTATGGCCCGAATGTCATCCAGTCAAAGGGGAATCCTGGAATCCCCTAGTCAATGATGCCTAAACACCTTCAGACATAGCTCTGTCAACCATAAACTTCTTAATAACCTCTTTGATGGACTTCTCTAACTCAGTTTGTTCACTCGAAATTCTCTCTTTTAAATGAATAGTTCGGGGTAGGTGAATAGACAAATGGAGTAAACAACGAATGGCGAGGTCTAGGTTCTGAAATCACAGTTCGATACAAAATAATTTCTCAGTTAATCATGGGAGGCAAAAAGTGGTCCCGGCACAACGTCGGATGGGTTAAATAAGAGAGTGTTAAGAACCAAACATCAATATAGCATAGAAAAACTTCAGGAAAGGTACTCAATGCCTTGAAAAAGAGATAATTTCAGATAATAAGCCTCTTCGAGGGGGCAACCTCCTTTTACCCCACTTAAATGTTCAAGTACAAGATG
>ML780633.1:280956-327054 GCA_009831015.1 Picea engelmannii
GCCTAAAGCCGACATAAATAAAATAACATTACTAATCTAAATCACAACTAATGGCCTAAAGCCGACATAAATAAAATAACATTACTAATCTAATATGCCCCAATTAAGTGGTAATGAGCCAATATTAGGGCTTAACAGAGAGCGTCGTAATAGATTTTTCCAATGGGAAGGACTACTTCCATCAATACGAATCTATCAGTTATGGCATGGTCTCAATGTCCAATGGTGGTCTATCCATCATAAATGTGTTTCCTAGCCATTCTGAATCGTCATTGTAACAGTCGGGGGACCTCCAATGGTCATATAGCTTCGCCAAGGCGAAGTCCCATTCAGTGCGGTTCTGCTATTCTGGAAAGGTTCAAATCCTGCAAACCTGCCTTCTATGAAGTCTTTTCCAACCTATATTTCTTCTTACTGAGCTTCCTTTCCTTCTTTCCTGTGATCGGGGTCTCTCTAACTATTTCTGGATTCCTCTTTCCATTATTATTCCTATATTTTCCTAGCATAGTAACTTTGCGTTGTTGATGTGCTCTCAAAGGGTTAAAAGGCAATACCTATTTTCTTATTAACTCCAGGGTGGGTATTCTTCTCTCTTGCATGGATAGGTCCCTCAAACCTTCTTGCATTCTTTCAACCTCGATAGCTAATTCTCTTGCCTTCTATTTCTTCAGGTCAACTTCTTGTTCTTATATCAGTCGATCTATTTTTGTATCTATGAAATCCCTTAGTTCTTGATTTTTCTTTTATGTAGCTTCTTCCTCTACTTTCCTTTTGATCTTATCTCTCTCAATCCAAGTCTTTCCTAAAAAAAATGGGAACAGGGCGTTATTCTAAGCAAACTTAATGAATTCAAATTCCTCTTTAGTTGATGTTTTGTGGATGATAAAAGGTACATTAGTAACTCTTCCACATAGGGTTATAATCTTTCCTTTAAACAAGCCTATCCTTCCTAATCAAGGTACCACAGTAGGTTTCCCCAAAATTTCCCAAGTTCCTTCTGTCATAATATTTACTTGTGTTTCCTCATCCAAGACACAGTCTATGTCAAAGTCTCCTATTCTTTCAATTACACGTTGTTTTACTTTCAAGATCTCTGGTAAATTGGCATCTTTGTGATCGTTCATCGTTTCTTTCAATTGTTCTAGTGTAGTCTAAACTTTCTCTAACTCATTCTATTGATGATTCTCTAACATGATCTTATTCTCTTGACGTCCTTCATAGTTATTTTGTCTCATGTTCATTTTTTCTACTTTAGAAATCATCCTTAGACACTCCTCAACTTTATGACCAACAATTTTACAACAAAGACAAATAGGGCCTGTACCAGGGAATTCCTTAGCAAGATGTCCTCTTTTTCTGTAGTTATAACATAGTGTCAATCCTCTCTTTCTTTTATATGTTCCCCAACTTCTTTTGTACTGTGCACTAGGGTCATAATGCTAGACCTGCCATCTGCAAAAATTCTTTCTAGGTTCCTGCATCCACTTATTAGTCCAAACATTCTTTCTATGCATAGCAATAACATATCTTTCTTCATTTCTATTATCCTTAGTTAGATCAAATATTTCTTCCTGTTGTGCCCTAGATTTTAGACTAGGACAAAATCTATTAAACATACTTAAATTCATGCTTTCAAAACAAAAATCTCCACTTATCTTATTCTTATCAAAGAACAAATCTTTACCTCTTTCAAGATCTTACCTCTTTTCTTCAGATCGGGTTTTTTTCTTAGCATAGAGCTTCACAAGTGAAGTAGAATACTGCACACTACAGTAGTAGATCTATGCACAAATCTTCTCTTTTCTTTACTTCAGTTCCCAACAATCACAGTTTCAGGTCCTGGCAACGAAACCATTTGTTGGCATAGGGGAAGACCCAGGGTTCAATGCTTCAACAATGCACCAACAAAACCCTAACTACGGACCCTTTCGAAAACACCTACGAAGAAGGTGAAGTCTCACCCAAGGTAGAGGCAGGGGGGTTACAGGACTTAGGTGTTTGTAACCAAGATGGGATATAGATATGTGATTACAATTACTTTGCAGAGTTCTTAAGAATATAAATCATTATTTTATCAACTTTATTCACATCGTGGAACAAACCCTAAGAATATATTGGCACAATAACTATGACAAAGTACACATAAAACTTAGCATCATAATTTATATCTAACACATTCAACATAACTAAAGCACTAAGCATTCATAGATCTATCTATCATACATGACAATCAATGCACCAAGCAGATCCACAACATAATTATCATAGCACAAATCAAACTATCAACACAGGATATACGTGGTTCACCCCAGTGTGGGGATACGTCTATTAGCACTCTGTAAATTGTTTTCGGCTGAATAGACAAATGATAAAGGTAACTCTTTCAACCAGATTTAGCACTGAGGCACTAGCCTACTCAACTCAGAGAGGGATATCTCATGTCACTTGATATTTCTTTGGAAATTGGTGGCTAGATTTGGTTTGTTTTGGGGGTTTTAATAAAGTTGTTGGAAAGGAAGGGGAGGAACACTCAGGGCTATGGAGTCAAAATTATGAAAGTGAATAAAAACAATGATCAACCGATAGAAATATCCAGAGGATAAAGGCTAGATGAGGTGATGAATCTGAGTTATTCTTAAATTTAAGTAAAGTGTAGGAAGATAGGGAAAACAAATAACTGCATTAGAGCTTTAGTGAAATGAATTCTGAATTAGTTAAGAAGACAATTACACAGTTTAAATTGATTAAGCCAGGAGCATCACAAGATGAATTCTAGGCCTTTAACTCTCCAATTTAAATAGAAGAAATTGTAAATGGAATAAAAGATCACAAGAAATACATACAATGAAGGAAGACAAAGCTCATATCACCACCATTAGAATCTTTTCATAGAGACTTCAAAGGATTATGTATATATATTCAATTCAGCTTTAGAAAGTTACAAATAGAGTTCGAAACAACCAAAAAGGTTCCCTTGCAATTCTGCAAACATTAATTCATTCAAGTGTCCCAGTATTTATACAATTCGATTACAATGGCTGAAACTGAAACTTTTTATCTTCTAAAACTGATTAAAATAATTTCAACTAACAGTATTGGTATATGAACCAATTTACAATGATTAACAAAGACGTTTCAAAACTAGGGATGGATCTCTCTGACTTCTCATCTTCCTATGCGCCATCTGTCTTGCTCTGATCTTCTGTCAAATTTTCTAGTCTGACGACACCTAGAGGTCACTTACTGGTTCTGGGAAAACTGCATTTCATCCTATCTAGTTGCACGATTTCCTTCCACTGTGAGTTAGAAGGAATCTTGTAATCCATCATTTCTTTTATCAGAATCTCCAGGTCAATGCATGTAGCATAGGACGTAGTCGACAACCCGATCTTCACTGTCTTAAATAGATTTAAAATCTCAAATTCTGCAGCCAAGTGTTCTACCAAACTGGGTCCCTTCAGGTTCTCTTCCAGGTCTTCAAATCTTGAATGATCCATTATGCGCTTAGTGAGGAGAGAATTGTATTCTTCTTGATTGTATAATTTCCCTTTACCATCCCAAAATGGTGGGAGGCCCTTGATAAACAATTGTTCAAATGTATCCTTAAACTCCTATATACTCTGTTCCATTTGCACTGCTTTAGTTTGAACCAATTTGAGAAAATTGTGTTTAGCGATGATCCTCCTGGCCCAAATTATCAGTGCATTTTTGTCCTTTACCCCAATGGTCTGAAGATCGACAGTGGGCACAAAATTTAGCAAATCAATAGCATTTTGGGTCCATTCCGAGGGCTTTTTTGCCAATGTATGTGTTGGGCTCTATAGATGTCCTAAAAACAACCTCTACGCATCAACCAAAGGTAGGCACTAGCACAAGCATTTTACTTGTCGCCTACATAGGTTCTTACCTTCCGTTTTCAATACCCAGCCTCCAGAGATGCAACACCTGTAAAGGAACATAAATCGTAAAGGGAACGTCAGTTGTTCTATTCAAAGGAATAACATGACTTGCAAAAGGAACAACAATCATTACATTGGGTCAAACTAATTTTGAATTAATTGCATTGTATTATTTACCCATCTATCTAATTTGTCAACCCGAGGGTCATAAACTGACGAATCACACGCAAAGTATATGCAAGATTGAAGTGAGACTAATCTTCTCTTTCTCATATAAAGAATATTTAACCCCTTGAGGGCCTTCAGATTCCAATCTTTTGACCTATGTTTTCTAGGCTTTGTTGGATGCTTTCTCCTGCTTCAGTTGTCCATCTAATTTGAGTGCATGTGTTGTCAGTCTTGAAACCCTCAGACCCAAACCCAGGTAATCTAAATATAGCATGTCACTGACATTCTTGTGGAACTTTAATTTGTCTGGGGCACTGATATTTTCATAATTCATCTTGATTTCAGACACTTTATTATCGTCAGCCATCTCTATGTTAAATGTCTTTCTTTCCACATCCCTGACTGAGAGCAGGGAATCCTTATGGTAGGGAAATATTCTCTACCTCGGGAAGCATGTCTCTTATTTCACTATTGGCAATACTTCCCTTTACATTATATTGGTTCATTAAGTCTTATTTGGACTGATAAACTACCCCAGGTGTATTTCTATATACATGTTTCTTACTGCTGAAAACCCTTGAGATGTTTTCACTTTATGGCATGCTTCCAGTACCAGCCTCTTCGTTCTTGGTTTCACTTTCCACCATCTCCATGCTTGTTTTCTTTTTAGGTTCTTCTTCTTCCAAGTCCACTACCTGAGAAGATGGTGTGATTTTCATTTTCTTGAGAATATTTTGCTAACTACTGGCACCCAGTGCCTCTGAACTACTCCTCTTGTTATAAACACTCATCTTTGGAGATTTAATAATCAGCTTTGGAGAATTTTTCTGTGTCTAGATCTTCTGAGGGGAAGACTCTATTTGTTGTGTATGATCAAGATGAAAAGTGACTTCCATATTTGCACAGGCTTCCAAGTTTGCCAATCTATCAAATTCTTCAACTTGCTCATGCTCATAGCGGCCTTGTCTACTCATCAGTCTTCTCTTAGATATGATCTGGTGCGGGTCACATATCCTCCCTTGTAACTGTGTAAACCCAAATTCACTGAGTTTGGCTTGGATATGAGGTAAACAGGACCTGTTCTTTACCACAAATGGTCCTATCATGAAAGGGAATTTTAAGTTAGATGCTTTGTGCGTTTTCAGAAAATGCTCTATCTCTGAAATGATCCTTTGTTTGATGAATTCCAAGGCAAAGACTTTGGGAGTAAAAAAGTCTGGTAAAAGGTAAGGTCCTTCTTGATAAACATATACCCAAATTACAATGGATTGTATGAACAACATCCAATCCCCCACCCTATTCTTTGTATTCGGTTGCAAAGAGCTTTTCATTTCTTCCAAAACCCTTGGCAGGTCTGTGTCAAAGATGAGACTATAAACCCTGGACATGATCCTGTTTATGAAAATAAGCATTGTGATCCTTTTGCATTCAGTCGAGATGCATGATGCTTCAAGGAATTCGGTCTTATTTGATTCCAAGAACATTCTCATCAAGTGCGTTTAGTACCTAAAGTGTCTCAATGAATTAAAATTTACCAGCTGTTGGTGCATATTGTCAGCGATGAACTTTTCAAAACTTATACAAACCGACTGACTAGACTCTGACATAAAAAAGGTCAACAAGAAACCAAACATGACTTCTAATACAAATTTTTCATTATCCAACCCTAAAATTTGACTAAGTAGAGAACAAGCCCACTAGACTTCAATAACCATGATGCTTACATTGATAGGTACCGACAGACTCTTAGAATGGTGTTCAAGTTTAACAATGGTTTGCAAAAATGGGGTTTTTACTTCGGGGGGGGAATTCTCGGTAAATTGTGATCATTTTCTCTTCCTCGAAGGGCTATGACACTATGGGGGAAGACTTTGGTATGCTGAGGGTGTGTCTAATTGACGGACTATCAATTTACATAAGAATTTTGACCCTAACGTATTGAAAATGACCTTTTCTTCCTGTGAATATTGTTCTGCACACCAGCTTAGAAACTCTGGGAAAGGGAAAATGAATTCTAAGACGTAAGGGGTAATGAAAGCTTGGGTTGCTTTGAGGAAGGTTATTTGTTTTCCAACGTTGTCTAACAAATTGGATTTGGACACGAAAATGGGTGAGACTGTTATTTCTGTGTCAAACACATCGAAATCCCTGTTGATTAGGGATGTTTATTTAGAGGCGGAGTCTTTCTCTTTCACGGATAAAATGACAGGGTTGGTGGCCATGATGAAAAATACCTGTAAATAGGAGGAGAATGCTCGAATCTAGTTCACTGTTGAGATTTAATTTTGAATGGAGGGTTTGCGCCAATTTTCAAACGTTCGAGTGCTTTGAAATATCATAAAATAATGACTGGGGTCCTCCTTTTATATGCACCTTTCGATATCGGGGTTTGGAAAAAATGGTTTTGATTAGACCATTTTTCGCCCCAATGTACCTCTAGGGGCACCACATGTCCATGAAATGAAACCATGGTATTTTCCCTGGCCCACCCTCAAACATTTATCCTTCACGCTGCTTCATTGTCCGATATGTGTCTTGGGCGTTGATCTCGGTCGCTTCAAGATCTACGGTCTGTCGGGTCCCATCAAATTATGATATCGGGGATTGGAAAAAATAGTTTTGAGTAGACTTCTTTTCACCCCGATATACCTCTAGGGGAGCCACGCATCCACAAAATGAAACCATGTTATTTTCCCCAACCCGCTCTCACATAATTAAACCTCGTGCTATTTCACCGCCTGATATGGGTCTTGGCCGTTGATCTGGGTTGCTTCAAGATCTATGGTCTGCCAGGCCCTACCTTTCGTACCTATGATATATTGGCCCTTCTGCACCAGATGTAGCCCATTCCTCCAAATCACGCTATATCTCTACACTGCTTTATCCCTCTGCTAAATTTGAAATTTGTAGTCCATACTGAATTGTTATGGTGATAACATAGGCTCCAACTGGGGATTCTATCCTCCCCGCAAGGTAGCAAAGAACCATAGATATAGTTCCTATCAATTGGGCTATGATTTATTCATGCAATCTATATCCGCTGATATTTATTCAAAAAATTAAAATCGACCCAACATAGCTCAGGGCCTTCACCTCGAGCTTCAACTATGCTGCTTTTATTCCAACTTCTTCATGTGAAAAGAAAAACATAAAAAGATTATGTACAATGAATGGAAGGAGTGATGATGCTTAAACAACATAATGCTTAAGGAACCTTCCATTCACAGACCCTCCTCCAACGAGGTCTCTGTTATTCTCTTGTAGTATGTAGCTATTACTTCGACGGTATGCTACGATTTTGAGCGGGCCCAACCACAGATGATCAAACTTCCCGTGCTTTCCCTTATCTTCCTTTCTGGCATCCCATTTCAATACCAAGTCTCCCAGTTTGAAATCGTCTACCTTGGTACGTCTATCAAAATATTCATTGATATTATCTTGATGCAGATGAGCATTATAGAAATCCTTTTCCCTGGTTTGTTGTACATTGATCATATCATCGTCTCTTCTCTGATTGGCGTTTGTTTCCTCTTCCTTCTCCTGTAACAGCTTCATCACTGGAAATCCTAATGCAGTAGGAAAAATCTCCTCTATACCATAAATAATTTGGAAAGGATATGTTTCTATGGACCTCTTTGGGGATATTCTGTCAGCCCACAATGCATGGATGAGTTTTTGTGCCAGGCCTTTTTATTTTCTTGCAGTAGTTTTTTTATGATTCTGACTAAGATTTTATTCAAAGACTCAACCAATCTATTTCCTTGAGGGTAGTATGAAGTAGAATGGCCAAGGGTGGTGTTGTAATCACTGCAGAATTTTTCCATTTTCTTAGATTTGAAAGTTGTTTCATTGTCTGTTATAATATTGATCGGGCATTCGAATCTGGACATAATATTGTCTTCTAAAAATCATATGATAACATCATCTATCGCCTACCTGGTGGGAACTACTTCAATCCACTTAGTGAAATAATCTGTCGCTGTCAAGATCCATTTGTGTTGAGCTGAGGATTGTGGATGTATTTCCCCTATAAAATCAAGGCCCCACTACCTAAAAGGAGCTTCCACTGAAATGGGTTTTAAGGGCTGAGACTTCAATTTTTATTTCCCATCGAAGATTTGACATTCATGGCACTTTAAACCTCATTATAAACATTGAGAAAAATTATAGGCAAATAAAATCCAGCCCTCAGAATTTTATGCACAATTGTCTTCCAATAATGATGACCTCCATAGTCACCCTTATGGAACTCTCTGATGTTTTTTTCTTCTTCTTCCTCTATCAAACAACTCAACAAAATTCCCCCTGTATCTTTCCAATACAGTGATTCATTCACTATACAAATTTTTTCTACCTTCAATTTCAAGAATCTGGATTTTGTTTTACTAAATTTAGGAGGAGCCTGCAAATTTTTCAACACAAAGATGATATCTGCATACCATGTAGAATCGAGAAATTTATGGGATATTTGTGGAGTCTCCTTCTCTTCTTCAGCAACCTCTGATAGGTCTGCAATGAAATTTATTCCTAACAATTTTTAATTGGTCTGTGACATCATCTTAGCCAGCCCTTGTCCCTTGATTAACTTAGTGGCTTTGATTTCAAGATCATATTCTAATAGAATTGCAATCCATTTTCCTCTCTTTCCTTTGGGATTGGGCTGAGTCAAGATGTCTTTCACTGAGCTACTGGGTACATAAGAAGTGGTATGGGAGTGTAGGATGTATACTCTAAATTCTTTCAAGGCCTTTACTAGAGCATATGCTTGCTTCTCCATGATGTCATATTTTAAAGGAGAATCCCTCAATGTCTTGTTGTAATACGCTATTGGATTCTCAAAATTATGGTCATCTTTGTGGAGTATCACACCTGCAATTGTGTGTTCTGAGGAAAAAGAGAATAATATGAAATATTTCTCAAAATTGGGACTAGCCAGTACAAGAGCCTTTGTCAATTCCACCTTGATGTCTTCAAAAGATTTTCTAGCCTCATGAATCCACTTTATTTCATTTCCCTTCTTGAGCATGTTGGTAATATGTTTTATGATTTCAGCCAAATTAGGGATGAATCTCCACAGAAAGTTCACTTTGCCCAGGAAGGATTGTACTTCCTTTTTACTTTTGGGTATGCCAGTTTTTAAGATCCCCTCAACTCTGTTGGGGTCTACCTTTATCCCTTCCTTTGAAATAATGTGTCCCAGCAGGTTTCTTTCTTCCATGGAGAAATTTGACTTCTCAAGGTTCAATGAGATCCTGAACTTTATGCATTTTTGAAATGCCCTTCTGAGATGTTTGAGGTGTTCCTCATCTGAGGCAGAATACACAGTGATGTCATCTAGGTATATAACAATGAATTTGTCTTTTTCATCAGCAAAAGCTATGTCCATATCTCTTTGAAATGTTTCTCCTGCATTCATACGTCCAAACGACATTTTGGCATACATGAATGTTCCCCATGGTGTGGTAAACGTCATCTTTTCTTGATCATCAGGGTGTACCATAATTTGATTGTATCCAGAGAAACCATCTAACATTAACATCTTCGGAGAGACCACCACTTTTTGTAAAATATGATCCATTTTGGGCAATGGGTAGTTGTCCTTAAGAGATACCTTATTCAAATTTCTGAAATCTACACACAACCTGATTTCTCCACTCTTTTTTCTGACTGGCACCAGATTTTCCACCCATTTGGAAAAACTCAGGGACACTATGATTTTGGCTTCAAATAGTTTTTTTTACTTCTTTCTCTATCAATGGTAACAACAGAGGGATTATTCTTCTTAAAAAAAAATTGAATGGCTTGTGATCTTCTTTGATTGGGATAACATGATGGATTATACTGGTATCATAAACTTTCAACTCATCATAGCTCCAAGCAAATAAATCAGGGAATTCTTTCATTATTCTTACATACCTCTCTTTGAATTCCAGGCTGATCTTTCTAGACAACTTAACGATCTTTGGATCCTCTAGAGTCCCAATATTGCAATCTTCAACATCCCCTTCATTTACTGCAATCTTTGGACTTTTGGCCACGTCAATATTATCAAAAAGTTTCTCTAATGGTACCAGGCCCTTGGGAATGATGTTGCTTTTTAACTGGATAATGTCTCTGCCTGCAATTTGGTTGTCAAAATACCCTTCTTCTGTGAAAGCAGTTGTATCCACCTCATCATCAATGTTTAAATTCTCGAACTCATTCTCCATTTTGAGGAAGCTTTCTATCTGCTCGTCATTTTCGAAAACTTGCCAGTGCTTGATATTATCTGGTACTGCTGGCCTGTACTTGACCTCGACCTTGTAGCTTTTATCAGGAAAAATAGGAACTTTGAAAACTGCTACTGAAGTAGCTAAGGCATTAGAAACCTGATTTTGTTCTCTTGGGATTGTTGAAAGATTGCATTATGTAAATTTCTCAAGGAGGTCTAGTACCAGATTTCTGTAAGCCCTCAATCTAGGATGTTTTTCTTGGTAGATGCCTTTGATCTAATTTATGATTAGCTCAGAGTCTTCATGTACAACAATTCTTTTGGCACCCAATTCTTCCAAAAATCTCAACCCCAATATTAATGCTTCATATTCGGTCATGTTATTTGTGCATTCAAAAACAAGTTTGTAAGAGCATAATTTTGAGTCTCCTTTGGGGTTATTGATCCATACGCCAGCTCTAACTCCTTATATGCATGCAGCTCCATCGAAATTCATTTTCCATATATGATCTTATGCATCATCTTGCTGCTCTGAAAACTCCTCTATCTGCTGGTCGAGATTGTCTTTGTCATCCATCATGATTTTTGTTTCCTCTTCTTAGGAGTATAGGTCATTGAAGAAAATAGAAGTCCCCAACTCATTTTCCACTGAATAGATAGGATGATTGCTAGGTTGTGATTTGTTGCTAACCATGTATTTAAGAAAAACATCTCTGTACAATCTTTTGTCTTGACCAAAGACATGAATGGTGGCATATGACATGTCCATCTAGAGGGTTCCTTTTAATTTTGCATCCCATGACCTGGACAATAGCATACCAAATTTTGGAGGGATATTAGTGACCACTATGTCCATCACCATATTATTTGGTGGGATTTGTGCCAAAGACACCACCATATCCTTGATCATGCCAAGGCACTTCACCTTTCTTGAATCTAAAGAGAACAAGTATTTATAAGGTCTTGTGAAATCAAGACCCAATTGGTCCATGAACAATTTGGACATCAAGTTGTGAGATGCTCTAGAATCCAACATAGCATTGTGCAGAGTCCGGTCATGGATTTTCAAATTGACATAAAAAGGAGGAACTTCTTCATTTTCACTGATTTATTCTACTCTTGGCCCAAATAATATTGTTGGGTGATCATCTTTTATGTTCAGGGTATCAGAGTTTTGTCCCATCTTAAGCATCTTGATGATCTGATTTTTGTACTTTCTATTCTTGATCAATTAATTAAATGGTACCGAATTTTTTATCTTAGCCATATCACTTTCAAAATTAAAAGAGGATGAAGTCTTCTCTACTTATTTTGTGATCGTTTCTTTCCTTGCTTCCAATAATTTCTTCTGAGGTTCTTCTTTCTTCTTTCCTTTTTCCACAGTACCCTTTGCAGCAGAATCCTTCGCAGTAGAGTCCTTTGTAGCTGAATCGTTTGCAGCAGAATCATTTTTGGACTGACTTGAAGAAGGTATGTTACTCTGAGCTTCTTTGGTGGGATTTCCCTTTGGAGGATTTCCCTTTGGGGTATTTGGAGGTACCTTTTGATTTCTAATGTTATATTGTCTTTGGAATTGCATGATGGCATTTTGAAATCTTGTCTCTTAATCTTCCCTTTCTACGGATGCCCTTTCCTCCTCATCTTGCAAAAATATCTCACTTGCATCCATGAATTGGTCGTGTTCTTCTTTAGTCAAAAATACCTCTGTTTATTTATCATCACGGCAGTTCATGTTGTCTTCAAAATATCCATCATAATCCTCATTCACATAATTATTTTGAAAAGGAGGCCTTATTTGTTGTTCCCCTGATTTCCTTGGTTTCCATGATTTGCCTGATTTGCATGATTCCCCTGATCTACTTGATTTGTCTGATTCCCCTGATTTATTTTCTCTCTTTGTCTAATATGTGGAATAGATGGTCTTCTTGGATTTTTGGGTGGACCATCAACCTATTATCTAGGGTTATTCCTATTTGCCAGGGCCATTCTCTCCATCATTCTTTCCATGTTTCTCATCATTGCTTCAAACCTTTCTTCTGATGTTTGTGATGTCGAAGGCTATGCTTTATCCTGAGTTTTATTCATGTACCTACCAGAGTTAGATTTTATCTTTCTTGAAGAATTAGGTTCACTTCGACTTCTATGGCATCGATCATCATATCATCTAATGTGGCAGATATTCGTTCCCTCAATAATAAAGTAAAATCACTTTCAAAAGAATCAGCATATCTGAGCTGAGCAGATTTAGGGGGGGTTTTACCTCAGCGAGAATCAAATCATAGACCTTCATGAATCTGGTTGAAAATTCCTACACTATTTTGTCAGGTGATATTTTCATGTTGTTGTACTGAGTCAACAATTGAAGGGGATTTTTATTATCTTCCCATTTTGAAAGGAAGTTGGTTTCAAAGGCCTCAAAATATGTGATACTAGCTGGTGGAAGGGCTCTGAACCACTTCCTCACTTCTCCTGCGAGGATTTGTGTAAACAACCTCATTTTCACATCTTCAAAGTCCACCTCTTCCAAGTCTATGAAATCATTAAACCTGTCTAGATGCTTATGAGCTGATATATTACCTTTACCGTCATATAATTTGATCCTTAGATTGTAGTCTTGAGGTAAATCATGTAGTTGAGAAGGTAGTATGAGGGGAGCGAATCTAGCTGCCATAGCTACTGTGAGGAGTCGGAGCAGCTGTTGGTTTCGAGAAGGGGTCACTATAGGCCTGGAAGACGCAGATAAAATCAAATCTTGGAATCTCTTTTTGTCAAAGATGGTCTCGTTTAAACGAGATTCAAATTTAGTCCTAAACATGGATTGTTCAAATTTCACATCAAACTCATGGTATTCAATGCTAGTCACTCTGTCCTTGGGCAAAGACAAATATTGTTCTGGATGCAACATTGGGGTTATTGACTTTTCTTTTGTTTTATGTACAAGATTTTCAGGGTCAGACATAAGGATTGCAGCTTCTGGGTCTGGGTTGCTCCTATTGTGAATTCTCTTAGGAGACAAGATTTCTATCTCACACGGTGTAGTGAAACTGGTCTCTGAGTAATGGAATCTCTAGGGTAAAAATAATCTCATCCAATAAGTTATTTGATCCACTGTCACCCTCAGGGATCAAACTAAATCTTTAAGTCATTTTTCCCAGGGAAGATTTTTTCAATTTCATACCCGACAATGGCGCCAGAATGTTACCACTCTATAAATTTTGTCCGACTGAATAGAAAAATGACAGAGGTAATTGTTTCAACCAGATTTAGATCTAAGGCACTAGCCTGCTCAACTCAGAGAGGGCTCTCTCGTTTCATTTTATATTTCTTTGGAAATCAGTGGCTAGATTTGGTTTGTTTTGGGGGTTTTAATAAAGTTACTGGCAAGGAAGGGGAGGAACACTCAGGGCTATGGAGTCAAAATTCTAAAAGTGAATGAAAAAAATGATCAACCGGTAGAAATATCTAGAGGATAAAGTCTAAATGAGGTGATGAATATGAGTTATTTTTAAATTTAATTAGAGTGTAGGAAGATAGGGAAAACAAATAACTGCATCAGAGCATTACTGAAATGAATTCTGAATTAGTTAAGAAGACAATTACACAGTTTAACTTGCTTAAGCCAAGAGCATCACAAGATGAATTCTGGGCCTTTAACTCTCCAATTTAAACAGAATAAAATGTAAATGGAATAAAATATCACAGGAAATACATACAATGAAGGAAGATAAAACTCATATCACCACCATTAGAATCTTTTCATAGAGACTTCAAAATCTTTTGCATATATATTCAATTCAGCTTCAGAAAGTTACAAATAGAGTTTGAAACAACCAAAAAGGTGCCCTTGCAGTTCTGCCAACATCAATTCATTCAAGTGTCCCAGTATTTGAAAAATTTGATTACAATGGCTGAAACTAAAACGTTTCAGCTTCTAAAACAGATGAAAATAATTTCAACTAACAGTCTCGGTATATGAACCAATTTACAATGATTAACAAAGATGTTTCAAAACTAGGGACAAATCCCTCTGACTGCTTGGCTTCCTCTGTGCCATATGTCTCACTCTGATCTTTTGTTGAATTTTCTATTCTGGCGACACCTGGAGGTCACTTACCATTTTCGGGAAACCTGCATTTTGTCCTGCCCAACCGCACGATTTCCTTCCACTATGAGTCAGAAGGAATATCGTAATCCATCATTGATTTTATCAGAATCTCTAGGTCAATGCATGTACCATAGGACATAGTCAGTAGCCCGATCTTCACTGTCTTAAACAGTTTTAAAATCTCAAAGTCTACGACCAAGTGTTCTACCAAACTGGGTCCCTTCAGGTTCTCTTCCAGGTCTTCAAATATCGATGATCCATTCTACATTGAGTGAGGAGAGAATTGTATTATTCTTGATTGTATAATTTCCCTTTACCATCCCAAAATGGTGGGAGGCTCTTGATAAACAATTGTTCAAATGTATCCTTAAACTTTTGTATACTCTGTTCCATTTGCACTTCTTTGGTTTGAACCGATTTGAACAAATTGTGTTTAACGATGATCCTCTTAGCCCAAATGATCAGTGTTGTTCTGTCCTTTACCCCAATGGTCTGAAGATCGGTAGTGGGCATAGAATTTAGCAAATCAATAGCGTTCTAGGCCCATTCCGAGGGATGTTTTGCCAATGTCTCATTAAAAATAGTACATCTGCTTCGAGTGGTGAGAGCCACCTTGCCTCTGTCATTTATAAAATTCATATAAACCCTGAACTTAGTAGCTTCAATAGCAACAACATCCCAAATTACGTTTTTAGCTCCTTGCAACAGGGATTTTCCCTTCAACCTTATTTTCAGCTTGTTCTCCCTCTCTTGCAAGTCTTGATTCTCTTTTTGGAATTGGGCCATCTTTTCATTATTCATTTTCATCTCTTGCTGCATCTTTTCTATGACCTCCTTAAGGCTCTTGATTTCCCCTGTATTTAAGCTCACTTGGGACATAGCTTGAACTAATCCATCAGTGCTTGACCCAGCTTCTGTATTTGAAGGTACAATAACGACCATATCTGATGTTGCTACTTGTCCTTGTAACCAATTATCTTTCTCCTTTTCTAGCTGCAACACTTTAGCTTTGTAATTTAGTGCTTCTTGTCTGAATGGATCCTTTTCTTGCTCTATAGAAGCTAGCTTTGTTGTCTGTGGATGTTTTGTGGAGGACATATTCAGATTCTTCTTTAGGATTTGGATCATCTTATATTTCTCATCTAAATGATCTTTTACCCCTTGAGGGCCTTCAAATTCCAATCTTTTGACCTATGTTTGCCAGGATTTGTTGGATGCTTTCTCTTGCTTCAATTGTCCATCTAATTTGAGTGCATGTGTTGTAAGTCTTGAAACCCTCAGACCCAAACTCAGGTAATATGAATATAGCATGTCATTGACATTCCTATGGAACTTTACTTTGTCTGGGGCACTGATATTTTCATAATGCATCTTGATTTTAGACACTTTATCATCATCATCCACTGCTATGTTAAATTCCTTTCTTTCCACATCCTTGACTAAGAGCAGGGAAGCCTTATGCTGGGAAATCTTCTCTAGCTTGGGCAATAGGTCTCTTATTTCAATATTGGCCATACTTCCCTTTACAACATACTAGTTCATTAAGTCTTCTTTGGAATGATAAACTGCCCTAGGTGTCTTGCGATATACATGTTTCTTGCTGCTGAAAAACCTTGAGTTGCTTTCACTTTGTGGCATGCTTCCAGTACCATACTTTTCGTTCTTGGTTGTACTTTCCACCATATCCATGCTCATTTTCTCTTTAGGTTCTTCTTATTCCATGTCCACTAGCTGAGAAGATGGTGTGATTTTCATTTTCTTGAGAATATTTTGTTGACTACTGGCACCCAGTGCCTCTGAACTAATCCTCTTGCTATAAACACTCATCTTTGGAGCTTTAATAATCAACTTTTGCGAATTTTTCTATGTCTGGATCTACTGAGGGGCAGACTCTATTTGTTGTGTATGATCAATCTACAAAGTTACTTCCATATTTTCATAGGCTTCCAAGTTTGCCAATCTATTAAATTCTTCAACTTGCTCATGCTTGTAGGGGCCTTGTCTACTCATCAGTCTTCTCTTAGATATGATCTAGTGTGGGTCATATCTACTCCCTTGTAATTGTGTAAACCCAAATTCACTGAGTTTGTCTTGGATCTGAGGTAAACAGGATCCGTTCTTTACCACAAATTGTCCTATCATGAAAGATAATTTTAAGTTAGATTCTTTGTGCGTTTTCACAAAATTCTTCGTCTCTGAAATGATCCTTTATCTGATGAATTACAAGGCAAAGACTCTGGGAGTCAAAAATACTGGTAAAAGGTAAGGTCCTTCTTGATAACCATATACCCAAATTATAGTGGTTTGTATGAACAACATCCAATATCCCACCCTGTTCTCTGGATTCGGTTACAAAGAGCTTTTCATTTCTTCCAAAACCCTTGGTAGGTCTCTGTCGAAGATGAGACTATAAACCCTGGACATGATCTTGTTTATGAAAATAAGAATGATGATACATTTTTCATTCAGTCAAGATGAATGTTGCTTCAGGGAATTCGGTCTTATTTGATTCCAAGAACATTCTCATCAAGTGTGTGTAGTACCTAAAGTGTCTCAATGAATTGAAATTTACCAGTTGTTGGTGCATATTGTCAGTGATGAACTTTTCAAAAATTATACAAACTAACTGACTAGACTCTGACATAAAAAAGGTCAACAGGAAACCCAACATGACTTCTACTACAAATTTGTCATTATCCAACCCTAAAATTTGAGTAAGTAGAGAACAACCCCACTGGAGTTCAATAACCATGACACTTACATTGAAAGGTAATGACAGACTCTCAGAATGGTGTTCAAGTTTAACAATGGTTTGCAGAAATTGGGTTTTTACTTTGGGGGGACATTCTCGGTAGACTGTGATCATTTTCTCTTCCTTGGAGGGCTCTGACACTGTGGGGGAAGAATCTGGTATACTAAGGGTGTGTTGAATTAACGGATTATCTATTTCACATAAGACTTCTGACCCTAACTTATTCAAAATGACCTTTTCTTCCTATGAATACTGTTCTACACACTAGATTATGAACTCTGGGAAAGGGAAAATGACTTCTACGGCGTAAGGGGTAGTGGAATATTGGGCCGCTTTGAGGAAGGGTTTTCGTTTTCCAACGTTGTGTAGCAGATTGGATCTAGACACGAAAATGGGTGAGACTATTATTTCTGTGTCAAACACATCATAATCCTTGTCAATTAGGGATTCTTCTTTAGAGGCAGAGTCTTTCTCTTTCACGAATAAAACGACAGGGTTGGTGGCCATGATGGAAAATACCTATAAATCGGAGGAGAATGCTTGAATCTGGTTCATTGTTGAGATTTAATTTCCAATGGTGGGTTTGCGCCAATTTTCAAACGTTCAAGTGCTTTGAAATATCATAAAATAATGATCGGGGTCCTCCTTTTATATGTGACTTTTGATATCGGGGGTTGGAAAAAATGGTTTTTAGTAGACCTCTTTTTGCTTCGATGTACCTCTAGGGGCGCCACGCATCCATGAAACTAAACCATGATATTTTCCCTGGCCCGCCCTCGAACAATTATCCTCCATGCTGCTTCATTGCCCAATATGTGTCTTGGTCGTTGATCTGGGCCACTTCAAGATCTACAGTCTGTCGGGTCCCATTAACTTCCGATATCTGGGATTGGAAAAAATGGTTTTGAGTAGACTGCTTTTCACCCCGATTTACCTCTAGGGGTGCCACGCATCCACGAAATGAAACCATGGTATTTTCCCTGACCTTCTCTCACATAATTAAACCTCGTGCTATTTCACCGCCCGATATGGGTCTTGTCCATTGATCTGGGCCACTTCAATATCTATGGTCCACCAAGCCCTACCTTTTGTGCCTTCGCTATATTGGCCCTTCTCCGCCAGATGTATCTAGGTCCTCCAAATCACGCTATATCTCTACACTGCTTTAGCCCTCTACTAAATTTGAAATTTGTAGTCCATACCGAATTGTTGTGGTGATAACAACGTCCACCAATGAATTATTCTTCTTTATTAGGTTTCAATCTCTTACATTCATCTTCTCCTGTGCACTAAGCCATAGAGCCAAGCTTTGCATAGAATAGGTGATCTGCGCACTAAGCGCCAGATCCACCTTCCCAAAATCAGGTCAAGGCACAGAGCCAACTCCTCTATCAAGCATAGAGACTTACATACATAGTCTTTTGCACAAAGTAACTCAGACTACTTTCACTTATCCTTGCAAGCTATCGGCTTTTCTTCTATTACCTTTCATCCTTACTATCTTATTCTTATTTATACTTTTACATTTACAAAAAGGCCTAATCATGGGTGAACCCATGGGCCGACATCCCATAACTCATTACAAAACCCTAAGATCCCCATGTTGTCCACAAAGCCCACAAAACAAGTGATATCCACAATCTCAGCTCCTCTTGGGCATTCCTTCCTCGATCACTGCATCGAAGTCCAAAAAGTGGTCAAACCTAACCAAGATTTTCTCAAAAATTGGTCGAGGGCCAACATCATCACATCCGAAGGGATGGTTGGTATTGTTCTGGTTCAAGAGGATGATGAGATCTATGAGCATTTTTTCTACTATCTTATTCAAAATTTGGTCGGTCATGAACTTAAGTACTCTCACGTTGAGAAGCTAGCCTTGGCTACCATACATGCAGTTCAGAGATTACAACATTATATATTGATTTGAAAAACTACCGTAGTTTTTTATATCAATCCATTTCAATACATCCTTACCTGAGGTATCCAAGGGGGGAAATATAATAAATGGATTGTTATTTTGCAAGAATTTTATCTCGATTTTTCTTCAGCGAAGTCTAAGAAATCGCTATTTTTTGTCGAGTTGATATCATACTTCCCTCGACTAGATGAGGATGTTATTCATGTCGATTCATTTGTGGATGAACATATTTTCCTTATCCCATATTCAGACCCCTAGTATGGAGACATTTTAATCTATCTTCAAACCTTGAAGCTACCCCAACATCTGTCGAGAGATGATTGACGATGTATACATAATCAAGCTAAAAACTACCTTATCATCGGTGACACTTTGTATCATCGAGGAGTATATAATATCTTGCATCATTTCTTGACTCATGAGGAAGTTGAGTTTGTTCTTAATTACTGTTACATTGGGTCGTGTGGTGGTCATCTATATGGGATTTCGACATCCCAAAAAATATTGCGAGTTGGTTAATTTTAGTCGTCAATTTTTAAAGATTGTGTTGAAGCGGTCAAGAAGTTTCACTCTTTCCAAGTGTCTGCTCAGAAAATCATCCAGCCCCTCTTCACCCAGTCATCACTGTTGGTCCCTTCACCAAGTGGGGGGTAGATTTTATGGACTGTAACCCAAATTCGGTTGGGGGGAATAATCATATTATCGTGGTCATGGACTATTTCACTAAATGAGAAGAGGCCATGCCTACCCTTAAATCCGATGGTAAGACTACAATATTCATCGTATTCAACCAAATTATAGCCTGGATTGGAATCCCAAAGGAGATTTTCACTGATCATGGTAGTCACTTTCAGAATGAAATGATGAAGGAATTAGCATCAAAACTAGGGTTTAATCATGGTCATTATTCCCCTTATTATCCCCAGGAAAATGGACAAGTAGAGGCTATGAATAAATATCTCAAGACAATTTTGCAGAAAATTGTCTGCTAGAGTAAATATGACTGGCATCTAATGCTTTACCCTGCGATTTGGGCATATCAAACCTCGATTAATACTTCCACCGGTTTTTATCCTTTTTAGTTAGTGCATAGTGTGGAGTGGATCCTTCTGATTGGATGTGAAATCCCTTCCCTCAAGATGGAAATTGAGCTCCTACCTGACACATTCGATCTCAAAGAATGCCTTATGCACCTAGAGCATCTAGATGAGCAGTGTCGAGATGCCTCTATGACTATCGAAGAAAATAAACAATGTGTTAAGGTTCAATATGATAATTATGTCTATCTTTGGCAGTACGCTCAGGGGCACTTGGTCCTCTTGTATGACCAAGCCAAAGAACCATTGGGGGTGGGCAAGTTCAAACCCATGTGGCACGGTCCTTATATCATACAACTTGTTTTATAAAAAGGAGCCTATGAATTGGGGATTATGAAGGGAATATATTGGACGAGCCCATAAATGGGCTCTACCTTAAAAGATATTACGCTTGAGCCCTCAAATCTTGGGCATGACTCTTTTTATACTAGTGTATATTAGTGTATATACATCTTTTATTTTGTTTCATTGAATTTGTTATTGAGTTTTCCCTTGGTTGGAAGATGTCAACGAAGTCTTCAGTTTACTTAGGATTCACAGATGGTGCCAATCATTATACATGGAACATGGCTTTCGTTGCTTGGGTCATTTACTCACCCGAGAGACAACTGGTGTCTTTAGGTGGCGTTTTTATGGAGCCATCAACGAATAATGTGGATGAGTATAGTGTTGTTATAGAGATTTTACATGACACCATTTCACATGGTGTTCAATATTTAGAGGTTCTCCTGGACTCCCAGTTAGTTATATGTCAGTTAAATGACAGTTACCATGTGTGAAACCCTACTCTTCTCCAATGATTCCTATGGGTATGACTTTTGCAACAACACTTTGATTTTATTACTTATAATCACATACCTAGAAGTTCTAATTATGTAACCGATGCATATGCTAATTATGTTTTAGATTGGCATTTTTCACGCAAATAAAGTAAAGAAAACACATCCATGTACACATTGTAATATATAATTAAAGTTGAGGAACAAAATTTTATATTTAATCTCTTCAAAAAATATGGTGTCATAGTACAAAATGGGGCTCACACCCTCAAAATACATATATGGTCGATAGATATAATGACCATGTCATCTACGCCTGTGGCACTGAATGTGTATCATGATATCACAGTACGGTAATTGCGAGACGTCGAAATATTCACACCTACGCACAAGGCACACCCACCACCTGTCGTTGCATAGCCTCTGGAAGATCCTCCACATGAACCATAGGAATCATGTGCGTCAAACGAGATAGGTTCCCCTACACATTTTGTAGCACTCTCTTTGCATCTCCTCCCACCTGCTCATCTCCTCGGTTCCTCTGCCAATGTTGTGGGAATCCATCTGGTCGTCATGGACCCACATCTGCATAATAAAGGATTTTTGTTAATACTTGATACCATACAAAAATATTTGCATTTTTTTTATTCTTTTTGAAAAGACACAAAAAATTGAAATATATATAAAAAATTCTTACCTATATCAGCGTAGGCGAAGCCTGGTGGAAAATTCATGTATGGATCTCCTATGTAGTTCATCCCAACATAAGGGTAGTCATTTATGTCTATCACATGTTGATGCCACCAGATGAAGAACTCATCGTTGTAGGGGGTTGTCACCCTACCACCTCCTAACCTCCTCATCACCTCAATCGACTGTGATATGACTGGATCACATGGTCTACGTCGAATGATATCTACTCTAGGGATCAATCCTGGAACCCACTCAAAGAAAAAGATACACAAGATGGATTCACACCCCGAAGTTCCTCTTTCTCCCTTGTTTGTAATCTTCCAGCTAGTTCTTCATGTTATCCAGTAGTGAGGTACACCAATCATAAATTGTGGGTTGTAAACACTCCATTGCGTAAAAAATGAGTGACCTCGATGCCTGGTGAAATGAGGCTGACCCTAAAATTCATGTAAGGACAAGAACGAGTTGGCTCCCTACCTTTTTTGTTGGCTCCCTAATTTTTTTGTGCCTACAACACAGTGAGTGGAAATGTAGTCCTCTATGTTCATACCACCCCCAACCCCCCAGGATTTTAGATTCACTACCTATCCCCGATGATACAATCTTGTGATGAAATAGATGTCCTCTACTTCAATCCTCAATAGTTTCCCATCAAGATTGAAGGCTTTTGTATCTAGATCCAAAACTTTTACTAGCATTTGGAGTAACCTCACTTAGGCCCTCATTGCTTTGATAGCCCAAAATTTGTAAAGGCCACATATTTTTAGAGCTAGTTGGGCCCCTGCATTATTTTCCACTGCTACATCTACTTCCTCATGCTCTCTCTCTCTCTCTATTCAAGCACCATCTTGCCAAAGGAAAACCATTTTTTGAGTTAAAATTCATTTAAAAACTTGTTTGCGGACTTGTATGTGAGCTACAGTGTTAATGATCCAGATGGATGTTGGTGGCCTCCCACCTATTCCAACTGGCTCATTTTGGCAGTTTTCCAGTTTGGCAATTGTTTCCTTAGTTTTCGGGTCCCTAACTTGCAGGGCCATTTTGAGGCCCTAAAAAACATTTTTTAGGGCTCACCACATTTAGAATAAACTTTGATAAATAGAAGGAAAATTTGTAGTCCTCGAATAGACCTTTCCAATGGGCTATCGTGCACCCAAAACAGAGATCATATGCAAAAGTTACGACCCCGGGAAGTTGATGTACTAACTTACCCAAATGGGGCCCACATGACTTTTGGTGCTTCATCTCCTAGGGTTAGATTTTTTGGATGTCTAGGGTTTTTGACATTCTTGTTTATTGTAAAAAGGCCTTCAAAGCCTCATTTTAATCATCTTCTTGCGAATGAGCGCAACCATGACATCTCTTCTCAGAGATAATCTGCCACCATTCTAGCAAGCTTGTTTCCGCTGCATTTTACAGTTTAGATTATTTCCTTATTGACTAAAAACTAGTTTTACTCTATATATGTTATTTTGTGTTAAGCATCTTTTGACAATAATGTATATTCATTTTTTTCTGCAAATCTATTATGGATCAGTGGTATCAGAGTGGTATGCTCCTTGTCGATTTTAAATCATGTCCCCGACGAGGTCAGGGTACAAAGAATTGGGGCTCGAGTCTGTTTCTCTTGAAGACAAAATCTCTCGCACACCCAAATGACCTCTCATGGAAGAAGAAAATAAATATGATGAGATAGGATATCCCTTCAAAATGTTTCTCGAGGAATCCCTCACACAACAAAGGAATGAGATGATGGATAGTTTTGCGCAAATCCTTCGGCGACTAACAACAAGCGATGCATCTTCCTCAAACGGAGGCGTCGCCCCCTTCAATATACAAATCAACTTGGATATTCCTATATTTGAAGGTCAGATAGACACATATGCAGTAGACAAATGGTTGAATCTGCTAGAAGGGTATTTCTCTATCCATAACTTCTCAAATAGAGAAAAGATTACTTTTTCACTCCTCAAAGTCATCCCCCATGTCAAAGACTGGTGGGAAACTTTCTGTGAGAAAAAGGACACAAAGGAACCCTCATTATTTATATTCGTAGTCACCTGGGAGTCATTCAGGGATGCTATTAAGGAAAAATACTACCCTTTTGGAATTTATTATGACCTGTACACAAAATGGACCACGTTGCGGCCGGAAAGAAACCAGGTGGTGACCGAGTTCATAAATATCTTCCATACCTTATGCACCAAGCTGGGTATCAAATATTCTGAGAGACATTCAGTGCTCAAGTATCATGGCAGTTTGCATAGATACATCCATTCCAAAATGGATTTTCTGGACATCTCATTCTTGGGTGCGACCTATCGATATCGAGTTTCTGGACATCTCATTCTTGGGTGCGACCTACCGATATGCCGTCAAAATCGAGCAAAACCTCAAAAAAAAGTTGCAACAATTTGGGCCTGGTAACCCCTCACAGCAAAAGCCAGGAAAGGGCAGCCCCAACCCATAGAACAAAGTACAGAGAAAAGAAGTATAGCCTTAGGAAAACCAGTCCAGGTTGCAAGAAAAGAAGGACACCGGAAAGACAAAGAAAGATACCAAGAAGTGGTGTGACTTCCATAAGAGCCCCTGGCATAACAATGTTGATTGTCGTTCGAAGAAGTTGTTGGTGGATGAGGTGAAAGCCTCTGAATCAGATGCGGGTTTTGACTCTGAGTCAGAATCAGAAATGGGGAGATCTATTATTGACGCAGAACCCAGTGCTACTGTTGCTACCACCAAGCTCCAGCTCGGTGAACCAGATGAGCCAGAGGAAGGTGAGCACCTTTTTCATCCACATATGTGGGTGAAGGGTACCCCACTGCACTTCATCGTTGATAGCGATAGCTAGAAGTACCTCATCTTAGCATAGGTTTTCAAGTCACTCGCCCTGTCGACAACACCGCACCCACACCCCTACACCATTGGATGGTTCTGCCAAAGAAGAAACATCCACCTCATCCAACAATGTCACATGTCATATGGAATCAAGCCCTTCAAAGATGAGGTATTGTGTGATGTTCCCCCTCTCGAAGTTTGTAATGTTATTTTGGGACAACCATATTTATGGAAATGTCATGTTGTATATGAGTCTAGGCCTCGCAGTGTTATTATTACTATGAACAAGAAATTGTACAGGATACTCGAGGCAGTCCCACCTAGTGTTATTTCCTTGATCTTTGCCAAGAAATGCATAAAGGTCATCTCTCAGATAAGGAGGTTTTTCTTCTTCATGATTCACTCTCAGAATGAGAGAAAGATTGCAACCACATCCAGGGCCTCCGCGACTGACCTCTCCACACAGCAGAAGCAAGTGGATAAGGTCATGGAAGAATACTCATATATCTTTTCCTCACCTAACAGGGTACCTCTGCACTATCAGGTCAAGAACCCCATCAATATGACCCCTGGCGCACCACTTCCCAATGGGCTAGTCTATCGTCGCTCTTTATTAGAGAATGAGGAGATCAAGCGGAAAATCTAAGAAATTATCCACAAGGGGAACATCTGTCCCATCTCATCACCTTGCGGGAGCTTAATCATGTTTGTATAGAAGAAATATGGAACCAATGAATCTTCATTGATTACCGGGCACTAAATAAAATCATAGTCAAAAGCTGGTACTCGATTCCCCAAATTGACGACCTCCTTGATCAGCTCATGGGGGGAAAATACTTTAGTAAGATTGATTTGAAGTCTAGCTACCACCAGGTCTTGATAGAATAGATAGATGAATTGGAAGACCACCTTCAAGTCAAAGGAAGTTCTTTTTGAATGGTTGGCCATGCCCTTTGGCTTGAAAAATGCTCCAACCCATTTCATGAGGATGATGGAATATATCCTGCGACCATTCACCAATAATTTTGTAGTGGTGTATCTGGATGACATCCTCATTTACAACGAGACTTGGGAAGAACACTTGCAGCATACTCAGTAGGTTTTGCACACCCTGCAGCAGCACCATCTCTATCTGGATGACATCCTCATTTACAACGAGACTTGGGAAGAACACTTGCAGCATATTCAGCAGGTTTTGCACACCCTGCAGCAGCACCATCTCTACACCAACTTGGAAAAGTGCTCCTTTGGCATGGAAATGTTTCATTACCTAGAATACATCGTTTATCAACATGGAGTACATGTGGATCCAGCCAAAATCCAAGTCATTCGTGACTAGCCAGTCCCAACCACACTCAATGAGCTTTAGAGCTTCTTGGGCCTTACCAATTTCTACCACAGGTTTGTGTTAGGATTCTCCCATATTGCATGGGCCCTCAACCAAGTAACTAGTGGTGGTGGTAAGGATAAATTTGTGTGGGGTCGGTCCCAACAACAAGTGTTCGATGATTTGAAGCAGTGCTTGTGCTAAGCCCCCGTACTTTCACTACCGAACCTGCAACAACCCTTTGAGATTGAGATAGATGCTTCAGATTATGTTGTGGGTGTCGTTCTCACTCATCACGGCCACCCTATGGCCTATCATAGTGAGACACTATCATATTGTTTCTGTAAGTACCCTACTTACGACAAAGAAATGTAATCCATTGTGCAAGCCTACCGCCAGTGGAGACATTACATTCTTGGGAAGGAGACAATCATCCACACTAATCATAAGCCACTATAGTTCCTGGAGACAAAAGGAAAATTGCAGAATGACCACCATCAGAAGTGATCCATGTACATGTAACAATTCCACCTCAACATCAAGTATAAATCGGGAAGCACCAACCACATCACTGATTTCCTCAACAAACCACCAGTCACGACACTCACCACAGTGCTAGAATTTTGCGTCCATGAGACCTCTGGATGGCCCCAACTCTATGACATAGACTCAGAATTTTCCACCACCTACCAAATGTTGGGCACAAATGCAGTTGTCACTAATTTCCATCTTCAGGACAGGTTGGTGTGTCATCTGGGCCATATCTTCGTTCCATCAAGCAAGGGAGTGAAGTTGATCTGAGAATCCCACTACAGTTGGGTGGCAGGATACTTCGACATCGAAAAGACAATAGTAATGTTGCAAAAACATTTCTACTGGCCGAAACTTCGGCAGGAGGTCAGCAAGTATATCTGGTCCTACACTGCCTATGCGATTTCCAAACTAGACAGTAAGAAACAGGGCTTGTACACCCCTCTTCCTACTCCTAACAAGCCATGGGAATCAATCTCAATGGAATACATGCTGGGCCTCCCATCCACCAAGTGGGGAAATGACTTTGTTTTGGTGGTTATGGATCTCTTTTCTAAGATGGCGATTATGGCCACCTGTAGGAAGAGCATCACAGCAAAGGCCACTACCATGCTCTTGTTTGAATGAGCTTGGGTACATTTTGGAATCCCAAAAACCATTGTCTCAGATCAGGACAGTTGATTTCTCAGCACATTCTGGTTAAGCCTCTGGTCACTGTTAGACACCAAGCTCACCAAATCCACGACCTTCCACCCCAAGACAGATGGCCAAACCAAGGTCATAAATCGAATGATCATGCATATTTTGTGCATGTATAATTCCAAGAACCCTCGCACATGGGATGAGAGTCTCCTCTATGTTCAACATATCTACAACCGAGCCCTGCATAGCTCAACCGGGAACAACCCCTTTTAGGTGGGGTTGGGATTCCAACCATTGGGTCCCTTAGATATTTCACTACCCCTTACGGTCACCTTGGTCGACTCATCTCCTGCTCCATCTGAATTTGATAAATCCACCCAATTCATTGAGAATATCTAGCACATCCGCCAACAGGTTCAGGATATCCTACAGAAGTCCAATGAAAAGTACAAGCAGCGCCATAATCAACACCAGGTGCCACATAAGTTTTAGGTGGGTGACAAAGTTTGGTTTCACTTTCACAAAGAGAACCTTACAGGACCCCATCGGAAGCTTCACCCACTCCATTATGGGTCGTACACCAACACCAAAGTTGTGGGTGATAATTCTTTCGAGCTCAGCATTCCTCCTTTCCTTGGCTTGCACCTAGTTTTCAATGTGGATATCCTTCGACTGTATTTCCCACCATTATTGGACACCTCAGAGATAGCAGAACAATTGAAACCAACATAGCTCAACCCCGACTGCATACAACATGCATCCAGTGATAAAATTGTGGACAAACATATCAAGGGCACTCGCCAGCAAAGGATCTAGCCTTATCGAGTTTTCAAAGTAGGGCAGCTCCTGCACCAAGGCAAGTGGCTCACCCAGGGCCAAATTCAGTAGAAATTTCCTCATCTAATGGGGGAACTCAACACAATGGATACCATTTATTCCTAAGGGGGTAGGATTGATCCATATGGATTTCGGTGGCCTCCAAGCTATTCCAACTAGCTCATTTTGGTAGTTTGGAAGTTTGGAAGTTTTTGAGGTTGATGTACTAACTTACCCAAATGGGGCCCACATGACTTTTGGATGTCTATGGTTTTTCACATTCCTGTTTATTGGAAAAAGGCCTTCAGAGCATCATTGTAATCATATTATTACAAATGAGAACAGACGTCGCATCTCTTCTCAGAGATAAGCCACCACCATTCTAGCAATCTTGTTTCCGCTGCATTTTACAGTTTCATCTTATTTCCTTATTAAATAGAAACTCATTTTATTGTATATCTATTACTCTGTGTTATGAATATTTTGATAATAATATGTATTCATTTTGTTATGAAAATATATTTCGTATCAGTTAATAGTCACATGTAGGGCCACATATACACATGCAATATTTTATTTTCCCACGTACATGTCTCCATATACACAACATGATGAACTATAGCTTGCGTACACCCTAATTTATATGTTGCACCCTCAAAAAATCAAAAAATGAGGACTTAATTTGAAATTTAAACCACTAGAAATGAAGAGGAGGGAAAGAGCACATACCTGGTCCAGACGGTTGTCAATTCCATTGATCGTATCTCCCGCAATCGACACTTGAAGATCGTGGGAAAAATGTCCAAAATGCACTCTCTAGATAAAAAACTCAAATGATATGGTAAAATTGGTTATTTTTACTATTAGTAGAAAATTGTTATCCACTTTACATAGTTTATGCTAATTTTTGACCTAGTGGACTAATAGTGTTGTGGAAGGAGTTGGTTTTGGTGGTTTTGTATAGGGAGTTTTGCAGTTTCTAGCATCATATCTCTCATTCGTGACTTCGGCAGGTATTTTCTTTTACCATCATATATGATAGGTCATCAATCCATTTTTCATTATTTCATTATCCTATAACTGCGATCCATATGCCTTAGGTACAAACCCATTTATTAACAACACATAACCTTCTTACTGCTACTAGAAGTGTCGTTAGTAAGTGGTAGAGGCTTACCAAACATGGGCGCCCTAGTTAGAACCTTTGTGCCATATGGTGCCCATGCAAAAATTATTCCATAGGACTGGGAGTCACTTATAGTTCCAATATGACTTTGCATTTGAACCCCATATTCTTAATCACAAACATTCTAACCTATACCTATGGGACTCCCCCTGAGTCTTAGTTAAGCTCTTTTCTGACTCTATCAAAAGAGAAAAGATTGTCGAGTGAACTTGTCTCTTTCACACTCGTTAAATGGATTTTAAAGGACATCTATTTGGTGTAATTTTAACCCTTTTTAGGACCAAGTAGATTAATTTCGAAAAAGAAATACTCTAGTCACTAGTGGCTAGAAGAGTTCTCCTAGGAATTATTTTATACTTTTTCGATCCTAGGGGACTAAATCTATGAAAAAGGACATTCTTTGGAGTTAAGTTGTAATTTCATTTCATCTTCCTGCTTGCAGTATTGAGCCTATTTTTGGTTACCTCTTTCTCGTTATAAGACTCTTACCTCAGCAATTTTCATCACCATCCAAGAAGAGATTTGTTTATATCCTTTGTAGCTTGACACCATCTACCCTAAGAGGAAACATTCTCCCTAGTGTCAATGTCCCGCATGCACTTCCTTTCATTAAGCATAAGTATGTTCCACTGTTTGGAACTAGTTGCTTTCTCATGACACTAGTTTCCTCTATTGTATCATAACATTCATTTTCCTATGAAAAAAAAAAAAGACAGGAGAGAAAAGAATATTATCTCATATTGGCAGCAGTCGTGTCGCCTTTGAATAGAGCACAAAATTTTGATTCCATTGTCATCCAGAGTTTGGGTTTATCATGGCCTTAGGAAGCTAAGCTCATTACATAGACTTTAATCCTCCAACTGGTTAATCTTCCAGTCTCTATGGATATTTTTTCAATGCCTCCTACATCACGAAGTTTCATCATCAAGTCTATGTTGCTTGAGTTTTCCATATGTCTCATGCTCTTGTTCAAAGGAAGTCTATAAGCCTGTGTCGATCATTCCTTAGACTCTTGATTTTGCATGTCGACCATACCCTCAGTGTGTCTCAGAGTCACATGAAGTTGTAGTCCTAGCATGTACCTTGGTGTTGTTGGTAAAAATACCCTATGGACTAGCAAACTAGAGTCGGGCTTGCATGCAGATGTTGACCGAAAATAAATTACTTTTAACCTACAACCCAAGATTAAAACCCCTCTTTCACAGTAACTACATGAAGAGAATCACTAACCTTTTTACCAGAGTTTGATGTAGATCCTTCGTTGCTCTTTGACCACTTGCTTGCACTACTCCTTCAATAGATAACCTGCAATCAAGACAAAGACCAACTATGCATGCATGCTACTTTCCTACTCAAGGGTTAGAAATAAAAAAAAAAATCATCAAATCACAGATAACTTGTGCATTGGGACGGGAAAAGTATTCTTTTTATTAATGAAAATGAATCAACTTACAATCAAAGTCGAGACCAGCCACCGCTCCTTGAACCTGATCCTGGGCTCCTCTTCTTTGTCCTCCAAATTCTTTGTGTTAATTCTCCTTTAGCTTGAGGAAAGGCTAAAGGGTTGGGACAATGGATTACAAAAATGGGTAGAGTTTCTTTGCTATAATTTTCCTTCCTCCAAATGGTACCCCTACCCCTTCTCTTATAGGCTAGAAGGAGCTAGGTTTTTGGATGAACCCTCGGCCATGCATGGTCGAGAGTTTCAGTTAACTGACCCATATCTTTTTGTTCCATCAACAACTTTCCTCTTTTCGTGCTTTGTTAGGTATACGCGGGCTGTAGTGAGCCAGCCAGCATTCACACACGTACAGTAATGGGTTAGGGCACGTGGGCCTTGATACAAGAGGATTTTCAAAGATTTTGTTCAACAGATGTTTTGGCAATGAAAGGATATGAGTTGGCCTAATGCCAAGTAAGCATGTGTGGTGTAATTTAGGGTTATAACAGATGCCCCCTAATGTGTGAGGTCAGAAGAGCATCTGATGGCCGAAATACATTACCAATATTTACTGATGTGCTGAATGAGTGAGCCCAAGGATCAGGGACCAGGAGGTACCATCTACAAAATAACAAATGTATCTCCGAAGCGGGCATACCCATTCTCTAGATAAAATAGAACCATGGCTACCAATCAAATACACTATAGATCCATGTCAAATAACTATAAAGAGTAGCCGCGAATAATACACAGCGGAGCTACATCTCGAAATCAGAAAGATATACATATAGAGTACCCATCTTTCAGAAGCTGATGTGGCCTGATGGCTGTACTTCATAGCTCGAGAAACAACTTCAAAATATTCTAACACTTAGGTAGGAGTGTAATATGAGTGTACGACTGCACTACCCAGAGGTATTCGATGGCTCGTCGGTTGTGGATTTGATAATCTTGATGATCGGACTGAAGGCTTCAGTGATTTTCACCAAAGACTTGATTGGACTTTTAGGATGGCCGGGTATGCGGACAAGAGACATATTGCAGAGGGGTCGACTCAGGCTTAGTGAAAAAATTTCCTTAGACAAGAGCATGACAAGTGATAAGAGTCAGGCAGCATATATGTTAATCATAAGTCTACGAAGCAGGAGGCAACACAAACTCTCCATATGTTTGGAAGAGTAACCAAACGGTGGAGGACACAACTCTATATAGCGAGAAAAGGTTCCTAAGGTTGTACTACCTCCCATAGTCTGATAATCAAACTGACAGATGTGATTTATCCAAGGGCGACTCATTATGCTACCAATAAAGAGAATACCTTTCCCATCCTCTTTTGGGGGTATATTTGATTTTTTTGTTCTTTTTGATAATTTTTGAAACAGAGTAAAGGAATATTACGTTACAGTGGAGGAACAAGTACTGCAAACATGCAAGCTCAAGGCACAAGGACAAGACAGATGTTCTGGTAAAATGATACTCGAAAAAAATCCTCCGGTGGCCAAAGGTGTTAAGACGCAGAAGTAAACTGTCACAAGGCTGGTGGATAAGGTATGCAAATGTGGTTGATAGAACACACAATGGTAACATCCTTCGATGTAAGTCTAACGAGCCTAGAGAAGGTAAGCTCGATGTTTTTTCATATTTAGAGAGTCTGAAAAAGCATAAAAGGAGACTCCCTTGGGGTACCTTTTTCAACAATAGTCTAGTCAGTTTGAAAAAGGGATAAACTAGCACCGATTAGACGTCAATTAAAAACCATTTTAACGAGTGTGACAAGGACAAGATCACTCAGCTATTTTTTCACTTTTAAGGAGTCTGAAAAAATCTTAACTATGGACTCCGTCAGGAATATTCTTCTGGACCAATTTAACGAGTGTGAAAGAATAAGTTCACTCGGCGATCTTTTCAATTTTAGGGAGTCTGAAAAGAGATTAACTATGGACTCCGTGGGGGTTTCTTTTTCGTAAATTTAGTCCCTCAGGCCCGAAAAAGGAATAAAATTATACCTGAGAGTACTCTTCTAAAGAATAAGAATTCGATAGAGTATACCTTTGTTCGTACAATTGACCATCCAGACCGAAAAAGGGGTAAACTATTGCCGGACAGACGTGACTTCAAATTTCAGTTTAACGAGCATGAAGGGTCACAAGATTGCTCGGCGATCTTTTCATTTTTAGAGGGTATGAAAAGGGCTTAAAAGGAGACTCGTTTAAGGAATGTTCTTCTGGACCAATTCAATGAGTGTGAAGAAACAAGGTCACTCGACAATATTTTCATCTTTAAGGAGTCTGAAAAGGGCTTAAAGAAGACTCCATAATGGTTACTTTTCTCAGTTAATCCAGATGAGATCGAAAATCATAAATGCAGTCTCGCCAGATGTTGCTTTCAGATCATAAAGCGAGCTTGAAAAACAACAAAGTTTCCATATTTCCCTCAGCATAGTTCTTGTGGGTAGCTAAGGGATTAGTATGACAAGACCTATCTCCAGTCATAGTCATGGTGAATTATCCTACTTTGATTCGGCTTAAATTTGGGAGGAACTATGATCTGTGATGAAGATCTTCCCAAGGTTTGTCTGGACTAGTCATTGCTTCGATTACTACTTCTTCAGAGGGCAAGACTAAGTCTAACGAATCGGTGTTAGCGAGAGAACCATGAGCCCAACTAGGCTCTAGAAGTGGATCTAACTCTTGTGTAGGAGTTGGATCAGTGTTAGCTGAAGCTTATTGGACTAAAGAGTACGCTACCTCAATGGCAGACAAGGGCCTGGACATGCCTGAGTGCCCTATCTCATCCATCGTGGCTGATGGGGAAGGAAGAGTCCAAGGATCCTCAAAGTAAGTTGTGCGAAACGACGAAACTTGAAAAATCTCAACCTTATGATGATTGGATATAAATTTGATATCACCTTGAGGGGGTGGGTAATCGAAGGTACCCATCAAGGATGGGCACAAACCAACCACTATGTTAAAAACACCTGGTTGAGGATTATCTATCATGGGGACCGTGGATGCCCCCAAAGCTGGGTCAGGCCTGGAGAAAGACAGTTGATCGATGGTCACTATCCGGCCCTCATGTGGAAACAAAAAGACTCAGAAAACTGTAGCAACCACAGCTTGCATCGCATAAGTCAAACTCCTTCCTAACAAGAGGTTATATTTGAGGGGAGCATCGACTACCTCTACTTCAACACACACAGTCTTCCCTCCTAACTACATGGGGAATTAAGGAACGATGCCATGTGGTCGGAAAGAACGACCGTCAAAAGCAATGAGGAGAGTAGGTGATGGAGACAAAACGGGCTGGCCAATGGCCTTCCAACATGCCAACGACATAACTCAAGTCGAAGCACCCTCATCGACCACTGTACGAAATATATTCTGTGTAAAAGTTTTCGTGGGGTAAGCCACTACTATCTAAAATGCTACGTGGTAAGGTAGACAAGGTTTTAAGTCGGTTGTATCCAACATGATGGTACCCGAATTACAAGTCTCAGTAGAGCCTAAAGCAGTTAACAAAGCCTTCCTCTGAGCAGGGAAACTTTGGAGGACCTCCAAAGAAGACATCGCACAAGGGGTTTGTGATAAATCCTCCACCACAGAATATTTTTGGGCAGCCCTTGCGTTTGGGTTATGAGAAGCCTTTTTAAACGCACCTTTTGGAATGTGTGTCATTGTTTCTCCCAATGTTTTCTCAATCTGTAGAGGAAGAGGTGGGAGTTCGACTTGTTTTCCTTTTTCAGAAGTGCTTGGTTTACTATAATTGTTTTCTCTAGTTGATATGAAAGCATCACCCCTAACCATATATATGTTTGCGAACGAGGGGTTGTTCGGAGGTGGGTAGGTTTCTTGGTTTCCCCCTTCGGTGCTTGCAGAGGCTTGAGTTAAATTTTTCCCACGTTGGAAAGGATTAGTCAACACTGCTTGTTGTTGTTGTGTGACAAACTTTTGGGCCTCTGCAAGTCGAGGACAGAGATGGTTCGGGTGGTCTTCCGCGCACAAGTTTCACAGATACCTTGCCTTCCATTTTTCAGTGTTGTCCCCACCAGCATTATCATTAGGTTTTTTATCCCCCTTACCCTTCTTTCATTGTTTTTTCTTCCCTTCAGGTTGTTGGGTTTCCTTAGGGTTAGTCAATTGTATGGTATGTACCTATGACATTTGAGTAGGGGGAGTAGCCAAAGAAGTAGTTTGGTTGGTCGTTGTGTGTTGGATGGATAACTGTTGCAACTGCTTTGTCAATTGCTCAGCGAACTTATTTTTTTTCTGAACCGACGATACCATCGGCATGTGGTCCAACTCTCTGTCTAGTTTTCTCTAGTATCGAATGTGGCACATCTGGAAAGATGTTGTACAATAAATCGGACTGAGAATATATGAGCTCGAATTGTTGAGCCTGCATAATGGCATCTTCTTCATAGAAAACCCTGAACGTTGCGACATCTTTGGAAAACTGAGGGACCAAGGACTTAATGAACCACTCCAGCAGGAATGCTGGTGGGACAGGTACTTTGATTAGACTCTTCTGATGTCTCCACTCTCAAATATGATCAGAGATATGGTCCACTGTTGTCTGCTCGAAATTTTCCAACAGCTCCGTGCCAACATCGTATCTCATAGGTAACTGGAAATGGTTAAGGAAGGCCATCGCCAGTTCACCAAAGGAAGAGTATCGTGAGAGGTCGAGCTCAATGTACCATTTCGCGACACTCCCAATGAGAGTACGTTGAAACAAACACAACTATACAGATTTATCTTTCAATGAGTTAGATGAGCACCATAGATGGAAGGTAGTCACATGATCACCTGGATCTTCATTAGGCTTGGCCTCAAACTTTGGAATGTCCGAAGGCAACTTCGTTGGCATAGGAGTCCAATGTGGATCATGACAAATAGGATCATTTAACAACCTCATCAAATCTGGCAAGTGTAATGTTGCCAGGAAAGGGTTGTTGTTGATAACCAGGGAAAAGGGTCCTGGAGTTTGACTGGCACCAGGTTGCCAGGAAAAGTTTGGTTACTGGCCCAGGTTTTGGTAAAAACCATGGCCCTGACCAGCGTAGGGATTATTCATCTGTGGAGACATCATCGGCTGATTTCCCATAAAGGACATAGGGTGTTGGGCATGCATCGTGTTTTAAGGACTTTGGGAAGGATTACCCCATGCCTATCCTGATGGGAGAGGCATAGTAGTCTGTCCAAGGTTCCATTGACTGTGGAAAGAATTACCCCAGAACGACATTCCATAGGAGGGAATAGATCCTTGTCCTGAGTTCCAAGGTCCTACTATATGTGCCCCCTACGCAGGAATAGTACCCTGTGCAGGAGTAGACTGTCTAAAAATGGGAGTGCCCCCAGATGGGAAAGTGGTGGATGCAAAAGTGTTGTTACCCAACATCCCGTTCCAAACAAATGGTGATGAACCTACCGGCAGAATGTGTGTAGGTATTCCTTGACTCCCGGCTCCAAATAAACTAGTGTGTGCAGGCTGCCCGGTGGACTGCTAATGCAGACCACCAAGCGAAGGGGATGAAGGAGAGATATGAACTCTAGCGTAAGGAAAAGCATTAAAAGGGACGGAAGTTCCCCCAATTTGACCTTGTAGAGGAGTGTTAGAGCTCCCTACCCCCAGACCCAAAGTCTGTAAAGTGGAGTGAGTGAGTGCAGGACTTGTGCCCAAACTAGGCATACCGTATGAGAACAGAGAGCCTGTCGCACTAGGTGTGAAGGGAATTGTGGCCACCTCCATAGACGGAATCAGACCACTGTGCGACGTAGTTGCGACCAAGATCGTGGTGGCTCAGACCAACAAGGGAAAGTTAGGAGATGATTCTCCTATGGTAGCAACTGTGGTGGGAATGGAAGATTTCCCAGAGGAAGTAACAACATTTGTTTCCATAGCTGTGTGAGGCACTGACAGGCGCTCATAAAATTGGATTGGAACAATAACCGATGGTCAGGTATCAGTGGTTGGGGTTTCAACCGAGCCAATATTGGTAGCTGATTCCTCCGAGAGTTGTTCGGGCACAATGGTTTGTAACCCGGTCGCTTCAAAAGACCCTTGTTGGTCTAGCTTCCACCTCAATGGTGGCGGAGGTGGCTCCAGTATAACCGGCGGCAGGCCCAGAAGCCTTCGTGACCGACGGAGCTCAAGATCCTCCACTGTGTGAGAAGATCCATGACATGCTAAGGTATTCTACACATTCAAGCAGTAACACTCACTAAAAAAGAATCCCCTAAGAGATAAGACAAGCAATCACTAAACTAGTTGGAAGAATAGTTACAACAACCAACACTAGAGCAACTTACTGGTGCAAGTGCAACTCGAACACGGAAGCACCCTACGGGTATACTCTACAAAGCGTGGCCTGATTTCTATCCTAGGTACCGCGATATACCCCCGCAGTCACCTGTGTATGTCCCTAAAAATATTGGCAACTAGGTTGCCAGCACGCGAACAGTCACGAGGTGGGTATAGTCGAAAGTCGGGTAGACCACAATGAGCAGGGTATCAAGCCCAAAACCTGTCAAGGGTATCGAGAGAAAATGGTCTGGAAGACAACTAAGGATCTTGAATGGATTCAAGACCCACGAAGCCCCGTGTCAAATGCAAACGACGGAATCCCAAAACAAGCCCTCGATATGTGTTCTCCACTACAATTGGTCCGGATTTGGAGGGGTTATCTCCGCTACCTTTCCGCACGCGACCTCGTGTTTATCCCCTGTGTTAGAGGGGGGTCCTGGATAACTTCCACAAAACTAGACTTCTACAATCCTTACCACAGACTCTAATGGTTGGTTTTGAATGGCCTTGGAGAGTTTCCTCTCCAACCTAATCCAAGGCCCTAGACCTAAACTAGTTTTTGAACCCTACAAACAAAAAGTCTTAATAGTTTTTAAATTATCATTTCTTTTAAGGATTTTCTTACATCAAAAGGTATCGAAGTGAAACTGATGGTGTGTAAAGATGAAAGCAAAAACAAATGAAAAATAAAATTGGAAACAAAAGACTTTTACTAAATGCAAAATTTTCAGCAACTTTTCACAAAGAAAGATTTTTTTTTTCTTTTCGACTTTTCTAAGATTTTATGCAGCAAAAATAAAGAAATTTCGCTTGACTACGAGCTACTTATGCTCTAAATTCACTGCAAAAACTTACGAAATAAAGACTTCTCCCTAGTTAATGATGCAGAAACACACTCTTTAAACCAAGAAGAAAATGAAAAGAGATTTTTTTTTTTTTTTTTTAGTTAAGTGCTAAATAAAGCAACAAAGGGAAAATACCGACAAGCACCAAACCAAGAAAAACAAATTCTGGCTTAAAGCGCAGATCACAAAGAGTCAGAGCAAAGACACACAATGCAATAAAGAAAACAGAGACTCTTTAGCTTGCCTAAAAACCATAAAGCAAAGTATCTTTTTTTTTTATATTTTTCGTTCAACTATCAACTGAGAAAAAGCAGGCTAAGGGTAAGATGACCTAACCTTCTGACTGTTCAAACCTAGACTCAAACACCTGAGAGGGATACTTCTCAACCAAGGAGGGGATGACTGCCCCACCCTGAGTAAAAAGTATCCTGTCAAGCACACTACTGTCACTACAACAACACACGTGTGAACGCGTGCTGAGCTGAAACAGGACGCGTGTACACACGAGCTGACCTTGTACAGGCCGCGTGTATGTATAACTTCCAAGACAGAGATAAAAATAGGCAGTTCAGACTAGGAAGATGCCTCTCGTATTGACAACCAGGGTCCCTTGAAGGCTTGAATTCTCTTTCTAATAGAAAATAAAAATAATTGCAAGGAATAACAAGACACAAAAAGACAAACTGAGACTGGACCATGAACCAACAAGACTCAGACAGGATGCCAGAAAACCCCCTGAGAATGTATAATTCTGACAGGGAAGAGGAGGACTGCCTCTTAAAGTTCTCTGAACTCCTACACGCTACTGAAACCTCTACAGCTAGCGTTCACACACGGTCTGTAAGAGGTTAGGGCACAGGTACACGCGTCCAGGCCTGCTGCAGGCCACGTGTACCTCTGTATGTCTCGACAACTACCGTCAAGTAGAAGTCAGGGAAAACTGGTATGAAGAACCAGGCTCCCTGCTTGCTCAGACCTTATAGAAAAAGACAGGCAAAGAAACATAAAATCTAATCTTTTTAATCTACCCAAAAACTCAACTAAATCCGAAAACCCCAAAGAGTATCGTCTCCAGTATGGTCACCAACTCTGTTGTTGGGAAAAATACCCTACGGACTAGAAAAATAGGGTCAGGCTTGCATGCAGATGTTGACCGAAAATAAATTACTTTTAACCTACAACCCAAGATTAAAACCCCTCTTTCACAGTAACTACATGAAGAGAATCACTAACCATTTTACCGACGTTTGATGTAGATCCTCCGTTGCACTTTGACCACTTGCTTGCGCTGCTCCTTCCACAGATAACCTGCAATCAAGAGAAAGACCAACTATGCATGCATGCTACTTTCCTACTCAAGGGTTAGAAATCAAACACAAATTCATCAAATCACAGATAACTTGTGCATTGGGATGGGAAAAGTATTCTTTTTATTAATGAAAATGAATCAACTTACAATCAAAGTCAAGATCGGCCACCGCTCCTTGAACCTGATCCTGGGCTCCTCTTCTTTTTCCTCCAACTGCTTTGCATTAATTCTACTTTGGCTTGAGGAAAGGATAAAGGGTTGGGACAATGGATTACAAAAATGGGCAGAGTTTCTTCGCTGTAATTTTCCTTCCTCCAAATGGTACCCCTACCCCTTCTCTTATAGGCCAGAAGGAGCTAGGGTTTTGGACGAACCCTCGGCCATGCATGGCCAGGAGTTTCAGTTAACTGACCCATATCTTTTTGTTCCGTCAGCAACTTTCCTCTTTTCATGCTTTGTTAGGTATATGCGGGCTGTAGTGAGCCAGCCAACGTTCACACGTGTGCAATAATGGATTAGGGCACGTGGGCCTTGATACAAGAGGATTTTCAAAGAGTTTGTTTAGCAGATGTTTTGGCAATGAAAGGATATGAGTTGGCCTGATGCCAGGTAAGCATGTGTGGTGTAATTTAGGGTTATAACACCTGGTCCTACTTTCATTATAGGTAGGTAACCTTGAACCCAACAATTGACATCTCCTCATTGGTCGCTGACTGGGGGGTTTCCCTTGTGTTGGACGACAATCAATGTATTCACACATTGGGATTCGTGCAGTGTCTTGGATGCCATTAGCCTTAATGGTAGTTTCCTCACCTTTTTCGTCAGTCTTCCTTATTGCCTTCTATTCAAAGGGTCTTTCCCATGCACTACTTGCATTTGGTGCATGTGAAAGATGCACAAGGTCATTGTTTCATGAACATCCTCTTCATCCGAGTTCCTCCAAATCATCAAGATGTTTCTTTGTACCTCATGCTGACTGATAAGAGATTCCTTAATGCTCTCTTTTCAGCAGGTCTCCTTCCATGGACTTCAGGTCATCTATTCTGGAAACGAGGCCTAGATTCCTATGAGTACCTAGAGGCATGCAATCATGAGTGGCAGGTTCTCCCACCATCGACAGTTGGGAATACATCATTGTCTCATGATCAATGGATTCTTCAAGTGTTCGACCTCAACGCATTTATTCACACTTGTAAGAATGTATTTGGTGCCTTGATACCTACTTTCATTATCGATATGTTGTCTCACATTTTTTAACAATATACCTTAATGACCGGTAATCAAACAAAGTCTCATTTTGTTCGACTTCAACTCCTCTATTCACATAATATATACTTGCACCCTTGGTGGATCATGTAGAAGACATTTAGTTTATAGTAGCATATTTCCTGAGTTTTTGCTATCGTTCATTGGACCAGTACCTATATGACTTCAGTAATCATGAGAGATCAGATTGTACTCCATTGTATACAGATATCTTCATATTGATTTTGAGACTAGTTTTCACTGGGCCTTGTTCATGACTATGACAGTCTATGGCATGTGTCTACTTTGTATTTTTTATTCATGGCCATGAAAAGATGTTTGGTATATTTCCACATGGATCTGTAGTGTAATTCAAATTGACAGCCACGTGTACAAAGTCATTATGAATTGTAATATTTTCATGAGAAACTAGCACTTCCAACTGAGTCTCCATTACTCCACTTCTGGGAATTATAATGTATTTTAGCCATCGCAGATCGCAGATACTCCTCTGACCTCACACATTAGGGGGAATTTGTTATAGAATGTTTTACCTCACCCCATGCAACTTTCTTAGAGGGCCTTTCCATTTCCCTATGCATACTTGAAGTCCCTTGTTGTTCTTTCTAGATACAAAAAATATAATTTTTCCACATATATGCGCCCTACCAGTTATACAACATGCGTATATGTAGGTTGCACCACTACAACCCATGTACATCAGGTTTGGTGCTAAAAATTAAACAATTGTGTCGGGTTTCCATGTCACGTCAAGAGATCCATGATCCTTGACCTTCGATATAATGGAAATTTTCTGAATCGACCCTTCAGTTCCACTTGAAGGCTATAAATTAGGCAATATCCAAACCGTGGAGGAGGAGAGAATTCAACTTTTGAGAGAAAACATACTTTGGAGAAATTTCACTTCACATTGAGTCTACATCCTTTTATCCTTGAAAGTCTGAACACATTGTTCAGCCCCCAAGATCTTCCTTCTTTGATGGAGAACTTCATTGTCTCATTTATATGAGCTTGCCTTTGGTGGAAAATTGAAGTGGTGGAGGCCCAGCTAGAAGGGACATAGTTTCTCGGTTCCGATGTGTGTCAACACAAAATTTTGTCACCTATACATTTTTTTTGATCATTTTTAATAGAAATACTCTTTTCTCGTCGAATTGATATCTTGCAAATATTTGAATTATTATTCCATGGGCATATTTGTCATGAATTTTAATGGATGTTAGAATAAGATTTGCCTCACCTTATGCAATCTTGCAGAGAGGGACTTACACCATTTCCTTATGCAAATTTACTTTCCCTGATTGATGAATCCAGAGACAAAAATAAATATTTTCCACTTATATTCACCTTGCAAGATACACAACATGCGTATACGTTGGCTGCTCCACTACAACCCACGTACATCAGGATTTGTGCCAGAAAATCAAAAATTAAATGTCGGGTTTCCATGTCATGACAAGAGATCTATGATCCTTGGCCTTCCATACTAGAAACGTTCTGAATCAGCCCTTCAGTTACATTTTGAAGGCTATAAATAAGCCAATTCCGAGCTATGGAAAAGGGAGAGAGAATTCAACTTTGAGAGCAAAGTTACTCTAGAGAAATTATTACTTCATTATTGAGTCTACATCCCTTTGCCCTTTAAGTATGAACAAAGTGCTGAGCCCCCAAGCTCTTCCCTTATTGATGGAGAACCCCTTTGTCTCCCTTATATGATCTTTCCTTTGGTGGAGGATTGAAGTGGTGGAGGCCTACTTGGAAGGAACTCGGTTTCTTGGTTCTGAACCGTGTCGATACAGAAGTCTGTAATGTTTTCAGTTATGTTGATCATTTATTAATTGAAATACTCCTTTCCCGTCCAATTGATATATTGAAAATATATGTATTATGATCCATGGGCATGTTTGTTTTGTATATTAATGGATTATGTTATCTAATGTGATAACCTGTTATATTATCACTATATTATTTCTTTGCTTGTTTGTTGAGAACTTGTTGTAGGTATAAATATTTGGGTCGAAGTGCTCAACGGTGGACATCATCAAACATTTGGATGAGGTAGGCCTCTTTCTTACCTCCTTTGCACATTAGTTTATATATAATATGATGGAATTGATTCGATTTCTATAGTCACTCCTGTCTGTTGTGGTTCACCCTAGCCATAGAGAGATTTTCCTCGTAACAGAATTGGTGACCGTACTAGGGATGAATCTTCTTTCTTAGGGTTTGAAGTACTTTTCTCCTTAGATTGCTCTCATTTCTATTGTGGTTCTTGTCATGTCATTGCTTGACAACTCCTATTCACTCTGGGTCTGAGTTTTCAGCCTTTTTCCCTTGCCTAGCCTTGTTTCAAAGCATATCCGTGCATGTTTTCTTTACAGTCGTATACACACGCGTGTTGTCTCACTGCAAGCTACATATATACGCATTGTTTACCCAAACAGTTGCGTACACCTTTTTTCCTTTCCTTTTTTCTTGGTCTGGTGTTTGTTGGGTGGGATTTTATGCTTGTTGATCCTTATTAGGTATCTATAGTGCTTGTTGAGTTCCTTTGGGATGACAAGAAACCTCTTTTGGTTGAATTTTTGGGTGAACTTTTTCTCTTCATCTTTTCATTTTTATTGTCCTTGTACATTGGGCTAGGTGCTTTGCTGCTTGATATCCTTCTTGAGTTATCTTTCTTTTATACACAGTAGGTTTATATATCAAGTTACTTTTCATTCCATGCATTTTCAGTTTTGATATATTGAAAATATAAAAACATAGGCATTTTTCATTGCTTGGCATTTTTGTCTTTTGAGTTTTTTATTGTTCACTTAGTGCATACAGTGAAAGATTATGTCTTTACTTATGAATCGTAGATTTGAATTTGAAAATTGCATCATTTTTTAGGAGCATATCATTCATCAAAAGTTCAAGTTAGGACTTTGCATTACCTTGATATTTAATTTTCTTGCAAAGTCATAACATCATTGGTTTCATCACCATATACCTTTTAGAGTAATCATGACCATAAATTCAATGCTATAATTTAAAATTTATTAGTAACCATTTTATTTTCTAGAGTGCACAAACTAGCCTAGGATTTAGTACCTTGGAATAGGATTTTGTGAGTAAACTTCTCCAAGGCAATTAAATCAACATATGTGTCTGAGTGAGGGAGTGGAGAAATCCATTGTATAATTGGTAAGATCAGAACGCTCCGCTCACACCGGAGTTAATCACGAGGTTGTGCAAAGTTGGTTGAAGGGATATCCCCCAGATACTCACCTAGCATTAGAGATATTTCCATGGATTTATTTGTATTTGGGGATCTTTCTAGTGCCCATACCTCCGTGAGAGGTGGTGCTTTCAAGGTTTCAAGCTTTGCTACCCTGCCCATACAGTGATCCATACTTACGACTGCTCACCTGTGCATCGGTTATACAATGGTTTATTAGTTGCTTGACTTAGGTATCTCATAGGTTACTTGTAAGGGTTATTCTGCAAGTACCCTCGGTCAGATAGGGGTCAGAAATCACACAGCCTTTATGGTGGATTACCTCTCCGGGGGGGTCTTACCAACTGGTTATTAAGCCCATGAGGGCCCCTATAATTGATTATGTTACCTCCGATCTTTAGTAGGGAGTCTCAAGTCTCTATTGGACGACACATACCTTCTCTAGGGAGGGAGGCCACTTAGCCACTTTAGCCCGTTTGCATGCTTATTGGTCGTTTGACTTTTGGTGTGCTCTTTGCTTACTAGTTGGCCTTAGGATTTATTTTTTATCTTTATAGTCTTAATTCATTGCCAGTCCTATCGCTTGTTACAGTTACCACTCGATTTTGTGTCCTTGCCTTCTAAAAGGCGTAGAGTCATTACACGTGGTACACATACATCCACCGCTCAGACTTGTGATTCTACAAGGATGAGTACTGAACCTGGTCTTCAGAGTTCTAGGAGCCCTTCGACTCCCATACCCACTATAGTTAATGGCACCCCTTCAACTCCTGCAACCTCCATGGTTGTATTACTAGAGGAACCTATCATTACTATGGCCCGGCCTATAGTTAATTCTCATGCCACCGCCTCGAACCCCTTTGGGTCTCTTGGCCACTCACCGAGCTACAATGTTCAGTCTATCCCTATGGCTTCTAGTCCATTTTCTTATGGTATGCCTAACTTCACCTTGCAATTTTCGAACTCCATCCCAACTATTGGCCCTAATACTAGCGTTGGGCTTGGGGGAAGTACACCTCCTTACACTCTTTTTTCATTTGGTAGATCTAAAATCCCTCAAATGACTCCTAATATGGGAGGTATTCCTTCTTTTAACCCTGGGTCCAATCCTCCTACTTTTGGGTGGAATAGTCAACCTAGCGGACAAGCTTCGGCTCAAGTTCTATAATACAATCCTACCTCCTTGACACAGATTATGACCAATACATTTGGCATGATGAATCCACCTCTATCCTCTAGTTTCCAACTTTGAGGAGGTCAGTTTCACACCTTGGGAAACCCCCAACCGGGATCTAATCCGGCTGGGGGCAGTTTCTATAACCCTCAACAAAACATTCCAGCTGGAATGATGCCCAAACCACCTTATATGAATCAGCCTGGAGGAGGGCCTTATACTGCCGGACAAGGCCATGGTGTCTACCAGAACCCTAAATGGCCTCCAAATTGTTGACGAGTGAAATTGATCGTCCGTCAACTGAGAGAGTGGAACCGGTCCGGGGTTGTCTAATAACCCAAGCCGTTTGAAATGAACCACCCTGATGGGTTTAGTGGCTCCGCTAGCCGATCTAAGGTCCTAAGAAAACCAAAGAGAAAACTAATCTAAACTAACTAATCTAACTAAAACAAATAAAACAAACTAAAGTAACTAAAAGTAAATAAAACAAACTAAACTAACTAACAATAAATAAAACAAACTAATACACTAATCTAACTAAAACTAACTATTAAAACAAACTAAACTAAAACTAATAAAACTAACTAAACTAACTAAAAGTAAATAAAACAAACTAAACTAACTAACAATAAATAAAACAAACTAATACACTAATCTAATTAAAACTAACTACTAAAACAAACTAAACTAATCTAATATATACAATCTACTGACTAATTAACTGACTAACTATTAACAGAAATAAAACTTATTCACAAAATGTACAATATTCATAAGATACAGATTTAAATAAAACCTAAAAAACTCATTCGAAATCTGCCCTAAGACAGCAAGAGATATTTTTTTATTTTTATAATTTTATGAACAAGAGATAAAACAGAAGACTAATTAAACTAAACTACAAATATATCTAACTAACATACTAATAAATACACTAAGCGAATAAATGACAAACTGACCTGGAAACGCTTTAGATTTGTCCTGTGTATGATGACTTCGAAGCTGGTCGGAGGAAGGAAACTCGCACCGAATAATCTGGAAGCTTCTCGTAAATGATAGCTGCAATTCTCTTTGAGTTTATTTACAGGACAAACAAGACATAAAAAATCATAACAATTATATGATTTATAAATCTCTGCAATAAGGGAAACCTGTTATGCAAAAACTTATACTTAATAATTCAACTTATGAAGAAGAGAAATTTGTCATCCACAAACTGAATCAAGTAATTGCTATTTTTTTAAATACTGGAAGGAATCATATATGGATTATATCGATTAAATCATATCATTTGCAAGAGACTAAGATAGCTAAAGTAGTCATTAACCAAATGCAAATTGATACACATAAACATAAAACAAAATATTGATATTATGAAAAGCTAAAGCTGTAGAAGAATATCAAATTATGTCTCAGTCTGTATTAAAATTCCATATCTGTTGTTGGGTATTCTACCCTACGGACTAATAAGCTAGGGCTCTAAACTTATACGCAGAAAATGACCCTTAAGATTGAACTTTTAATCTTCTACCCAAAATCTCAACCCCTTTTCGAGCAAACAATGGAAGAATCAACTCA
>ML780633.1:342384-367067 GCA_009831015.1 Picea engelmannii
CCGCACCCAGTGAGAAGTTAGGGCGCGGGTTGCTTGTTTTTAAGTGGTTTTTGAGGAATTACTCAGCATGGCTTTGGCTAGGAAGAGGCATGAGTTGGCCTGATGCCAGGTAAACCTGTATGGTGCATTTTAGGGTTATAACAATATCCTTGTTCTCCCACGAATGAGGATGATTATTACACAAAAATAATAAGTATTTATAAGTTTTTCCACAGGGTAAAACCTCCCTGTAGAAGTTATCAAACTGTTTACATAATCTGGGAAGATATCCCAAGATAAACTAAACTAGGAAATTAAAATGCAACCAAAATATCTCAAATATCTTCTAAACTGTCCATCAAGTCCCATGCAATTTCGAATTCACCTGAAACAAGTCTAAAATAGACAAGTTAGAGAGATATTTTATTAATAAAACAATAAGAATTTAATTCTACAGACTTAGCTACAGAATCATCTGATTCTGTAGCTAGTCTAAAATAAGATATAGAATCAGCATCAGAATCGATTCAAAATCTTTAAAAGAATTAAATCCAATTATCTTCCAATAACCATTTTAAAACGAATCATTTGAGATCAAAATGATTTTATCATTCAACATTAAACAGGATCAAAAATGGTTCAACCGAACACAGAGATAGGAATACTCTGTCGTTTTGTTACCACAGAAATCGGGTCTTCAGAGTCATAATTGAAAAGTAATAAGATTGTTTCATATCCAATTGGAACTGATAATCAAACATATCATATGAGATTGTTGAACAAAAGATACGACCCAAACCAACGAAATCATTTTCCAATTGTTATAGCTGTAACGATATAGCAACAAGATTCATATCATTTAATCGAGTACAAGGATAGAAACACTATGTTTCGATTATTGTCATGATATGTAATAGCATCATGATTGTATCTTAACAAATCAAATCTCTCAGTTATGAAATCATTTTAATATTCAATTGAAAATAAAACAAATTGCAAACATTCCGTTATGCTCGTCTCATCAATAGGATAAATCATCGCATCGAACAGGATAATCACAATAGTTGTGTAGAAAAAGGTTTAGATTGTGAACGAATTCAAACCAACTGACGCATAACCAAAAATGTAATAGGATCGATCAAACAACATTTGTCATAGATTTCGATCGTTGATCCTAGCACAGTCAACAGATAGGATCGATTAATTTTGATCACAATCATTTTAATCAAACGAATCGTAACAGAGTTTGACCAATTCGTTTTAGAAATCTAAAATACTGAGTATTAATTAGAATCTGGACTCGATTCATAAAATGAACTTGCCATTTTAGAACAAAAACGAATTGATTTAGCTAATGATTTTCACACAGTTGTTATGATTCGGATTCATTTCCAATTCGGGCGTGAATGTTATCTGAGTGTGTTGTTTTCATGAAATAAACAGAGTCATTCTTCTTAACTTGGAATCAATCAAAGATAGAACATCATATGACATATCATCGTAACAAATAACTTCTCGAAAACATTTACCAGTCATAGCATATTAATGATAGCGAAATCGAGTCCGAACAAAATCGTAACAATCAAACTCGATCAAATCGTTTCCAATCATAGCGTATGCATTATAACGAAATCGAATCGAAATGTAATTGTATTCTAAATTGAATATGAGGAACATTTCCTATCTAGAATAGATACAAACAAATTCGATTGACAGCAGAGCATCCATTTTAACTCAATCAAACAAATCAAATCCATACTAAGATCAATCAAATCGATGAAAATCTTGGAGAGACTAAACTGGGAATGACCGGCAAAATGAAATTCCATTTAGTCAAAGAAAAACTATATATAGAATGCATGCAATGTAACAGAGCCATTCAAATGAAGTGAACAGAGCTGTTTAAAACCGAAACCAAATCGTTATATAAATCTAGATTATTTACAAAAGCAAATGATATCAAAACATACCTGTGTGACGACGAGGCTGCTCGCTTATACCAGCTTTGAGTTTACAACAGTCGTGGTTGATTCCACATTTTTGAACAAGATAGAGCCGGTCGTTTTTTTCTTTTTATCCATCGCTTGGAGCTTGTCCTTTTGACTGGTTAGCACAACAATCTGGTCTTCCAAAGATCGAATCCTCGACTGGAGTATTGGAACATCATTATAATATCGCTCTAACCACGAATTGCATTGATCACAGGGTAACACTATAGGTTTAGATAGAGCAGGCGAGGGTTTGGGCAATTGACCGAGGGTTTCACAAGGCAACTTAATGCCTGGGTAGTTAGGATCATTCTTAAGGCAGGGGGGTAGGTTTGATACAAAATCATATGAGCGTTCGGCACACAAACCTTGCGAATAGGGGTATTTTCTAGCCAAGAAATGCTCAAACTTTGAATCGGAGTCTTCACTCAACACGATAGGGTTGGGCTCGACAGGGGGTTTTGGCTTATTTCTTGCCATTCGTGAAATCAAACGCGCATTACTTTTCCCTTTGGCGTTTGCAGTGAGATTTGCCTTGGGCTTTTTGCTCACAGGCTCAACAGTCTCAACACTCTTAGTCACAGCATCGAGTAAGTTGATAGAAGGGTTGGCCGAGGGTTTAGGCAGTAGAACATGGTAGGGAACCAGGGGTACAACCTTGACCTCGCTCACCACAGGTTTGTCAACCTGTGTAGAGTCGACATCTTCAAATCCATTACGGGTAGTGAAAGCCTTCCAATTATCAACCAACAAACTCAACTGATAGACAACGATGAGATTAATAAGCCCATGATGAAACAGGCTGTTATTGGCCCTGTGCCTCTTGTACTTCTTCGACATTTTAAATAGGATTCGATGCAAATAGAACGACATGTTTATAGGATACCCTATAAAAACCATCAATAGACGCAGGTGGTAGAGGAATACTAACCCGTAGTGACCTTCACAGGTCACAAACTGCTTGATTATCATCAATAAATCGTGCCAATGTTGTTTGAGCATAGTTACGGGCATACCTTTATCACACGAGGTAACCTTGCGCGAGAGGAAGAGCAGTGTAAATGGGACCTCCTCAACCTTGCAATTCTTGAACCACCGTTGTCCAGTGGCAGGAAAACCCGTAGCAAGACCGATAAATTTCTCATCAACCTCTAACTGAACATCGCCTACCTTAGCTTGACAGCCATCGAAGGTCATGGAAAACTGTGGAGCTACGCAAAGGTTAAAACCCTCGAAACGTTCCACGAAGGTAAGCCATCCATTGTCTGCCAAATCTTTGTGGGAAATATCAAACATTAATAGGGCCTGTTTGCCATTGGGTTCAACTCGCACGACTGGCGCCATGGAGCTGAATGCATGGTAAGGGAAGGGTTTGAATTCATCAACACACAGTAACAGAGCTACCCGAGCCAACAACAATGAATCGAGCCAAAAGGGGTAAGCATTAACGCAAGCATGTGAAGGTGGTGGAGTTGTTCACCACCATGCAAAACAATTATGGTCACAGTACAACCACCGATATAGTTGTTCAAATCATAATAGTGGATCATCCATTAAGTCATGCGTACAACTAATCAAATCCAATGCAATGTGCATACCAATACACGCCAACACTATGCCATAGTGTTCAAATCTTTCGACGTAGAGATCAATACCAAAATCATTATGCGCCAATGTATTAATACATATAATCAAAAGTCCAATCGATGTGTCAAAACGAATCCATATAGTCGACTAGCCAAAGTTTTTGAAAAGATGAACATAAGGATTATATCATATATATATAAAAATAAATCATAACCCCTATGCAATTCATAGAATCAATGTTTAGGCAAGTCATAAAAAGTGTGAATCCAAATGCTCAATGCCTTACAGACTCAATAAAATCAAGTTATGCAATCAATATAAGAAAGTCCAATGAGCATAGTTTGAAAATCCTTCTAGCCACATAACGATAGATAAAAGGTAAGTGCAGTAGGCATATCGGTAAAAAGATCATGACAGTTCAGATAGTGATCGAAATGTGACCTCGAAAGGAGAAGTTTTCACGCTTACAGTCGTGAAAACTTAACGAAGACAAATGTGTAAATGTCGCAGTAAATGAAAATGTCGTCTATTGAAAATTGCGACGAAAAAAGGATGTCTGTAAAACATAGGTGTAGGCAGCTTATAGGACAAATAGAAAAAATTTATTTGGCTGCCAACACCTTGTCTACAGGAATATGAATTCGACAAGATCATACAACAAATCATAATAACTGTTTTGATTTAACAAACGACTCATGACACAAGTAGATTCACTCGAGCTGGGCTTAGCATAGTCATTGCAAATCATAATCGTTTCGTGATTCGGGCGTATTTGCACAGGTTTGATGAGATCTTTATTTTTATAAAAATAGAGTATTTCTTTCCAATTAAATTGAACAGAGTGGAACTCAATGATTTGGAGAATCATATGACACATCATATCGTAACAACTACACTCCCAAAATCATTTACCAATCACAGTATACGAATCATAACAAGATCATATGCAACATGATCGTATTCCAATTTGGGCGTGGAAAACTCCTTGTTCAGAATGTATACAAAATGAATTCAATCGAAAACACATTATTAATTTCGTTACGTCAATCAGACAAACTTAGCAAATGAAATCCGAACGAAAACCAATCAAATATGAATGAAATCTTAACTGGGTAAATCATGTAACCGAATCGAAATTCCATTCATTTTTAGCAAGCGAAAACACTGTACAGAGTAAACACATTATGACAGAGGCATTTGAATGAGAGACAGAGCTATTTGAAAACAGAATCCAAATCATTATATTAACCTTGATTATTCATAAAATGAAACGGACATCAAAATTCATACCTGGGAGGATTGATCAAGGCTTCAAGAGTGTGAGAGGCTAGACAGGTGAGAGGGAGTTCTAAAGCACAGACCTGGAGAAGTGAAAAGCATTCTGGAAAATGCATACAGACCCAATACGTTCCCTTCAGCCATTGAGAAGATCTGAAAATTGACCTGAAAAAAACGAGCTAGATCTCTGTAACCACTCGATTTCTGAGGAAACCGCCCAAGTTAACGGTAAAGGGGCTAAAAATGGTTCTGGGTTTTCAACGGTTTGATCTAATTCAAATCCGTTTGCCCATAATCGCTCATGCAAAAACGTGACTCTGGGGACAATTACGAGGGCAGTATTAAGCAATCTTCTCTGGCGATAATGAAACCAATAGTGACTTTGAACACCATGGGGTTTAAATTCGCCCTACAGGAGCCAGGAGAGAACACACAGTGAGCCGGGCTAAAGGACAAGGGTTTGAACAGAGTAGGCTCAGAGATTTTCCCAAAAATCAACAGAGGTACCCTGTAAGGAGGCAAGCATTAATGCAAAGTGTGCGAAGGTGGTAGAGTCTGCCATGCAAAATATTGATTATCCAAGGTACAACCACCAATTTTCATAGCTGTTCACTCCATAATAATAGTTCAACCATTAAGTCATGTGTACAACCAATGAAATCCAATGTGTATACCAATGCGTGCGAGTGTTATACCATAATGTTCAAACATCCGACATGTAGTTCAAAACCCAAAATCAACTATGCGCCAATGCATTAATTCACATAATCAAAAATTCAATCAAGGTGCCAAAATGATATTCATATAGTTGACAAGCCAAAAGTTATAAAAAGATTAACATAAGGATTATATCATATATATATAAACAAAATAAATCATAACCCCTATGCATTTTCATATAATCAATGATCAGGCAAGTCACATGAAGTGCAAATCCAAAGGCTAAATGCCTTCAATAAAACCAAGTTATACAATCAATCGAAGTATGAGAACCGATCAAAGGATATTTCCGGTCGTGTAATGATCAATAAAAAGTAAGCGCAATAGGCATAATGACAAAAGAAATATCCACAGTTCAGATAATGATCGAAATGCGACTTTGAAAGGTTCAGTTTTCACGCTTACAGTCGTGAAAACAAAACGAAAACAAGTGTGTAAAAAGGCGCAAGGAATAAAAGTGTCGTTCATTTGAAAATTGCGACAAAAAATCGATGTTTGCAAAACATTGGTGTAGGCAGCTTACAAGACAATGGAAAAATGTTAATTGGCTGCCAACACGAATCCATTGTATATAGATATATTCATATTGATTTTGAGACTAGTTTTCACTAGGCCTTGTTCATGACTATAACAGCCTATGGCATGTGTCTACTTTGTATTTCCTATTCATGGCCATGAAAAGATGTTTGGTATATTTCCACATGGATCTACAGTGTAATTCAAATTGGCAGCCATGTGTACAAAGTCATTATGAATTTTAATATTCTCATGAGAAACTAGCACTTCCAACTAAGTCTCCATTACTCCACTTTTGGGAGTTATAATGTATTTTGTCCATCACAAATACTCCTTTAACCTTACACATTAGGGGGCATTTGTTATAGCAAGTTTTACCTCACCCCATGCAACTTGCTTATAGGGGCTTTCCATTTCCCTAGGCAGACTAGAAGTCCCTTGTTGTTCCTTCCAAAGCCAAAAATTATAATTTTTCCACATATACGTGCCCTACCAATTATACAACATGCGTATATGCAGGTTGCACCACTATAACCCACGTACATTGGGTTTGGTGCTCAAAATTAAAAAATTGTGTCAGGTTTCCATGTCACGTCATGAGATCCATGATCCTTAACCTTCCATATAATGGAAATGTTCTGAATCGTCCCTTCAGTTCCACTTGAAGGCCATTGTTGACCCTTGGTTATGGAAGGAAGCGAAGATCAAGGGAGAAAAGGTGAAATGAGAACTTCGCGGAAGACACAATGATTGTCACTAGGTCGAAGTGAGAAAAAGAGAAGAAAATACAGAGCGAGGCAAAGAAAAGAAAGTCGTTGGATGAGGAGATCGAGGATGATAGATCAGCAAGGAAGAAGGATCGTGGACTACTTCGGAAGTGGAAAAAGCCACCGTTGGGTGCTTTGGAGAACTATGCGAGAAGGAAGGAAAGACAAGCTAGCAAAGCCTAAAAAATGCGGGTCAAGTTGACCTAGGTTTTTAGACACCTAGGGTTTTGGTATCTAGGGTTTTGGCATCTAGATTTCAGCCTAAGGCTCTTGGCGAGCTATTGTAATGTATAAATAAAGGTCAAGAGGACCTGGGTCGGGTTGGTACGATATTGTTGTCAATCTATTGTATTTTGTTATGAGATATTATTGTATTGTGAGAGAGAAGTGTTGGGTGTGAGAGCCTTCTGGTATTCTAAGACCTTCAGTTGGGTGCAAAGGTCAAGACCTACAGTTGGGTGCACAGGAAGGGGAGAAGAAGAGAGAAGAAGAAAGAAGATCTGCTATGTTGGTGTAAAAATATGTCCAATATAGATATTACACTCATTTAAATGTCAATCTGGGATTCGTAATCAAAAGAGTTGTTACACTGTATGTGTCGAAAACAGGTAACCTACCTAAGTCTATTGCATATAGGAAGAAAAAAAAAATTATATTTCTAAGATTTCTAAACACTTCAAACACCTTTGAACTTAGAAGAGAAAACTGATAATGAAACTCTTTCAAACACACAACCAATCAAAAATATGTTATCCTAGAGAAACAAGTTTGTTCATATTATGCTCATGAATTAAAATGATGAACTTAAGAAGCTTGTTTCCTATAACAATCAAAAAAGTAAATGGCAATCAACTCCAATCACTCTTGAAACCAAAAATCAATTCCAGCTTCATGTAATTCAAACAAACTAGTACAAGGAACATTCATCATAATTGAGGAACTTTGTTATAGAGCATGAAGGTGACATATAAAGTCTTGTAGTTCCCATACTAAGTCTACTGCAATCATAAAACTCAAAATATCAATCCCACACTTTAACTGGCAATCTTCAACATTTGAAAATGAAATATCTGTTTGATGTAACACCTAATTATTCACACCAATCCAAAAACAAATAACTCAATGTTGAACTCTTGAAACAAATTGAATCACCCTACTGTAAAACACTCACTTAATCACACAAAATGTATATAGGGAGGTTTACCTTGGTTGGGGCGGTGGTCCCTTGCCGAAACAACAAGGAACCTCTTAAGAAAGTAATAGACTAAAGATTTTCACTCATACTTAGGAATTTTCCAAATAGATCTTTTGTATTAATTCAAATGGTAAATTGGATCAATAGTTCTTTACTTCATACATAAAAACGATTGGTTCTGATAGCATACTTCTTATCTTATATTACCTATACAACATTCCTTATATAGAAGGTAAGATGATACTAGCACTATCTAATGGATAGCATTAAATAGTTTAAAAGATATTACAATTTATATTGAATCTCTAAGAATCGACTCCATTCTCATGACACGAAGTGCATGATTGATGGAGTCCCTCGTAATATGAAAAACTGATTTGGAAGCTTTTGTTCAACTGCCTTCTTGAAATCTTCATCATGATATTGGTCCAACTGGTGTGTTCTGGAAACAGAGGTTTTGGTATAGGAATACACGCAGTTGCAAATCTAGGTACCGGAATGGGCGCGGCGCAGACAATACCGGAATAGCGCATGACTCGGTACTGGAATATATTTGGTACCAGATTTCATGATGACTGGTGGTACCGGAATGGCACGAGTACTGGATTAGCTCCTCATGAGTTAAACCATTAGGATCATACAAATAAAACACTTTAATCAAATTATTTCAAGAAACTTAAACAAAACATGCTTTAAATCATCAATTACCTCTTGTGAACATGAACAAGATCATTAGGTATGTGTTTGAGAGGAAATAGTCAAGTATAGGCTTAGGACATAGGAAAAAAGGCTTAGATACAAGGTAATATAGGGCATTGTATATGTCAAAATAGAGACTCAACCTTTCCCCCATGCTGAAGGTGTTGCATGTCCTCGTGCAACTTTATCAAAAACTGATACCCAAAAATTTCTGCAAAATTGAACCCTTCTCTGTCATTTCTCTGGTTGCAGGATGTTAAAACCAGAAACTTCACTCCTCAATTACTTCTAGATAACCCTAGTGTACTAAATCAATCTTAAGACCTTATTGAGTTTGGTAGAGACTTCTTCATGTTGTTCTTTCAATTGTGCATTCTCTGCCTTGATATGTCTATCCAATACCTTGTATTCTTCAACTTCTTGTGTCAGCCTCTCAATCTTTGCTATCAATTTTTGTTTGTTCAGGGAATTGTCTAGGCTAGGTGTGATTGCTTCTTTAGTAACCTCCTTTTGGTCTTCTTTTTGTTTTCTCAAACCCCTTAAATTTTCTGTTACCAACCCTTCTATCTCACTTACTGTTATCATCCCTTCTGTTTCACTGACTGTAGTTCTACAGTCACTTCCTTTTTCTGGAGAACTCAGAATATCCATTGGTTCCCCTTAAAGAGAAGGTATATTTGGGACTGATACTTTCTTGGCCATACTTCTGGTGTTTCTTTGTATGGGCAGTGAGACTCCCTTAGATTTGCTGACAGGGGTAAGAGTCTCCTCAAACAACTTCCTTTTCTTAATTTTAACAATGGTTGTAGGCATGGACACCTGCTTCTCCTCAGTCGACTTGGTTTTTATCTTGAGGCCTTGAGTTGTAAATTATGGAGTCTGCCTCTGATGACCAAACCTTATTTCTACCCTGGAATGTTGAGGCATAGGTTCTGCAATTTGTGCCTTCTCCCTTCTGATCTTCTTCTTGTTTCTTCTTGTCACCTTAGCAGCTTCTTTCTATTCACCAACCAGTTTTTGGGAAGACCCGGTAACTCTTTCAGGAACATTTTCCAATTCCTGAGAGGATTTCGGAGGGGGTTTGATATTTGCTTCATGTAAAATCTCCTATTCATTTGTCTCTCCCTTCCTTCGTTTCTTACTCTGTGATATTTGGTCTTTAGGACGCAGGATTGAGCTAGATGCTTTAGCCTGTGCAGAATTTTTGTTGTTCTGCATGTTGAGGTCAGGGGTCTTCTCTACTTGGTTGGCTGTTTCTAAGGACACCTCCATGATTTCTTCAGGAATGTTGTCTGATCGTCCCTCTAGCTCAGAATCTTCCTCTTGACTTTTACCTTTCTGAATCGAGGTAGTGCTTATTTTATGGGATTGGGTGGATTTCCTCTTCCTCGATGTAGTAGGTTCCCTGTCAACAGAATTTTTTGTCACCAATTTCTCAATGGGTTGGGGTGATCTAGGCATAACAATGTCTACTTCACCTCCTGATGTCTTCCTTCGGTCTGCCTTTTTGCTTGAACCCTCATTATGTGTCCATGCTTCCTGTGTTTCAACAGATTTAGATATTCTTTCTTAAGTGAAATTATGTTGGAGTAGTTTCTTCCAACTACCACCTTGTGTCCTCAAAGTATGGACAACCAAAAGTTTTATTAGACCATGATAATGAAGGCTAGTCTCTGGTTTCTTGGAAACTGACCTCACTCCTCTTACCATCTTCTTTAAACTCATCCACAGAAAGTGGGGAAAATCAATTTGTGGTCTTCCCTCGAAATGTGATAAAAGCTTCAAATGATAAATGAAGGTTACTGCATACCTTCCTTCGCAGGTGAGGAATTTATGTAAAATTATGAGCATAGTCCAATATTCCTCTTTGACATAGCTTTGAGAGATGCCCTTGGTCCAATCAAGGACTTGATATTCTAGCTTTAGGAACTTCTAACAGAGTTTCCTGTCGACGATCACCCTCTTGAAGTATTTTTCTCCAACCATTGGGAGTCATGTAGCTTCTGCTATAGTGGCTTCTCTAATTGTTAGCTTCATTTCCCCAAACTGCACACTCTCTCCATCATATTTCTGTGTGAAGGCAAGAGAAATTCCCTCATGATAGCCTTTAAACTTTTCCAGAAATGGCACCCACCCTGCCTGTTCATATTTTTCTTTCCAAGCCTGATACTCTATTGTTTGCCTATACAATTGAAATATGGGTTCATGCCTGTCGACCCCCATGCTAGCTTAAAAAATTATGTCGGGAAGATGAGGCATGAACAAAGGGTCGAGGGTTGAGTACTGGATAAACGTCGACTATGAAAGAGTACCAGGTGGGAAAAAAAATGTGCAAAGAATATGAAGGCATGGGATGTTCGTAGATGGTGTGACAATAATGGTAAATAATGCTCATCTAAATGGCAGAGCCATCCAGAGGAGAATTTATAAATGAAAGTGTAGAATATAATGGTCACATCGATAATCATGATGATATGGTGAGGCAGGTTGGATCCACTAACAAATTACGAATTCATGGGACAATTGGCATCATATAATTTTCACGGAAGGGTGAGGTCATTATGATCGGGACTCGTGAACTTGAAATCAGATGGGATCATTATTTGATATGGTTAGAGAGGTGATTCAATTCATTTCATATAGTATGGTAGTGAATCATAATTTTCCGGGTTTTATTTACCTGATAGTCAAAGGGAGTATGAATTTGATCTGGTAAGGAACATAATGACCATGCACTCTCAATATTTTGGGGAATAAAGACATCGTAAAAAAATGTGGTCGAGGATCTTATAAAAGTTTGTGAAAAAGGGCATGTCACGATCCGAAAGAAACCAGATGTTTTAAATGCATATTTAGTTTAATTCCTTTTAATAAAACGAAAAAAAGATGTTTAATCTGCATGTCCTAGCAATAATATTTTAACAACAACTTGGGAATATGATGAAATTTACTAGTCACATCAGTATCTGATCATCTAAGTACCAGATTACTTGAGTACCAGAATAGCGCAGGGTCCCTTCTTTAGTACCAAATGGAATTTGGTATCGGATAAGCAAAGAGATGAACATTGTTTTCTGGTGCTTGGGAGATCCTTGACACAGATTCTGGTGGTAGTGATTTGTAGAAACAACTGGTGTTATGTGATCAGATTCGATTGCAAAACCATGTGGATGGAACAAATACCATAACTTTAGGAATTCTGAGTTTGTAAGAAGAACTCTGTGGCAAGAGGGTATTCTGGGAATTAGATGATCAAATGTTAAGATTCATAGAACCTTCTTCTTTTGGACCCAGGGTAATCACAACCCCTACTAGTATTTCCTCCTTATTACAAAATAATAATCCTAATTACTACTTTTCTATGGATTTTTATCGAGCCTAGATTAGTTAATGCTCGCCGGTATTTTCACTTTTAAAGAGTCTGAAAAAATTAAAGGAAACTCTTCATACTATCCTGTGGATTTTTCTCGAGCCCGAGCCAGTTCCTACTCGTCGGTGTTTTCAATTTTAAAGAGTTTGAAAAACTTAAAGAAGACTCTATCTGGTAGTTGTCCTCTTGATTCGTCTATCTGCATAGGAACACAACCAATTTTATTTATTTATTATTATTAAAAATTTTTAATATATATATATATATATATATATATATATTGTTAGTTATATCGGGAAAAGAAAAAGAGAAACTCTATCTAATGACACACCTATGTACAGAGATAAATGAATATATACAATTGAACTTACTTTGATAGGTCAGCAGGAGGAGGAACCCTCTTGCTTACCAGTTCCATGTCGGAACTCTGAAGAACATTTTTGACAAAATCTTCTTTCGATGGAGGCTTATGGTAAACCTTTAGTCGATGCTTGTTTATGACAAAGGAAGTCTGATTTTCATCAATGGTATTGATCCTTACTGAACCATTGTCATAAACTGTGTGGACCTCATAGGGCCCCATCCATCTAGTAGACAATTTACCTTTAAAACTTTTGAATATGTTGTCATATAGGAGGGTCCAATCTCCTGAATGGAAGGACTTCTTTTTGATGTACATGTCATGCCATTTGGTCCTTTGCTCTTGTATTAGGGTGGTTCTTTATAGAGCATCCTGTTTTATCTCATCAAGCTCATTTAATTGCAATAGCCTCTATTTTTTAGCTTCGCTCAGGTCCATCCCTAATTGCATGGAAGTTCTGAAGGTTTTTACCTAAAACTTTATGGGCAGTAGTACCCTCTTCCCACACACCAACTCATAGGGTGTATGTCTTGTTGTATTCCTTCAAGTTGTCCTGTAGGATCACAAGGCCTTAGGCAACCTATCAGCCCAGTCTTTGTGATGCATCTAAACAATATTAGTGAGGATGGCCTCTATCACTTTGTTGGTCGATTCCACTTGGCCATTGGCTTGGGGGTGATAGGGTGAAGACATTCTATGTCTGATCCTATCTTGTTCAGTAAGAGCCTTAACCAAATTTGAGGTGAATTGTGTCCCTTGGTCAGTGACTATTTCCCGAGGTACCTTGAAACAAGTGAAAATTTCCTCAAAGAGAAAGTATACAATAGATTGTTCATTGGTTGAATACAAAGCATTGGCTTCTACCCATTTTGTTACATAGTCTGTGAAAACTAGAATGTACTTTTTCCTACGGGACATGGGATTGATAGGTCCTACAAAATCTAAGGCCCATTTATCAAAGGGTTTCATCACTACTTGGGCTTGGAGTAGCATTTCGTTGACTGTTGTAGGTTTTCCCATTCTTTGGCAATCATCACAGCTAACCATGTATTTCTTTGCATCTTTGAAGATGGTTGGCCAATAATAGCTAGACTGTAGAATCTTGTATGTTGTCCTTTTGTCGAAAAAATGGCCACCACAAGGGCCATCATGACAAGCTCTGAAGATATCCTGCATCTCGTCCTCCCGAACACATCTTCTGATTACCAAATCAGGTCCAGTTCTATATAAGTAATCCTCATGCCACATATAATTGGCACTTAGCTGAATAATTCTTTGTTTTTCTCTGGATGACATATTTTGAGGAATCTTTCCATTTACAAGATAATTGGCTATGTCTGCATACCAAGGGGTTTAAGTAGAAATGGAAAATAAATTCTCATCCAGAAAATCATCATCTACTGGAGTACTGTCACCTGTATGAATAAGTCTAGACAAGAAATCAACAACCAAATTATCTCTTCTAGGCCTATCAGTGCTAGTGAGATTGAATTCTTGTAATAAAAATAGCCATCTAGTCACTCTAGCATTTGTAACAGGTTTATTCATTAAAAATCTGATAGCTAAGTGGTTAGTGTGCACAAAAACTTTGTATCCTGTTATATAGTGTCTAAACTTGTTGATGGCATGTACTACTGATAAAAAATCTTTTTCTGTGACAATGTAGTTTGCTTCAGTAGGTGAGAGATTCTTTCTAACAAAGTATATAGCATAAGGAATTTTACCTTCCCTTTGTCCTAAGACAGCTCCCAAAGCGGTATCTGAGGCATCTGTGCAAATATGGAAAGGAAGAGACCAATTTGGTCCTCTCAAAACAAGAGCACTTGACAACTTTGTCTTTAATCTTTCAAAGGAGATTTGGCATTGTTCATTCCAACAGAATTCAACATCTTTTTTTAATAGTTTGAAAAGGGGGGCAGCTAGGTTTGTAAATTTTTTAATAAACCTCCTATAGTAACTAGCATGCCCTAAGAAAATTTTCACTTCCTTTTGTGAGCTAGGGATCTTGATTTGGGAGATAATATCAATCTTGGTAGGGTCTACTCTTATTCCTGTACCGAAGATGTGGTGACCTAGAAAAATTCCTTCAGTGAGAAACATTCTAGATTTTTCATGACTGAGTGACAGGTTGGTCTCTCTACACCTAACCAGTACTTTCTCCAAATTATTCAATGCTTGTTAGAAATCATCCCCATACAGCGTGAATTCATCCATGTATAATTCCACACAATCATTGGTTAAATCGGAAAAAATAGCCAAGACATCTCTTTGAAAGGTAGCAGGGGCATTACATAAACCAAAAGGAAGAACCCTATAGGCATAGGTCCCCTAGGGACAGGTAAATGTGATCTCATCATGATCTTCTAGTGAAATTTGGATTTGGTTGTAACCACTAAACCCATCCAAGAAAGAAAAATACCTCTTCCCAGACAAAGTGTCTAAGACCTGATCTATGAAAGGCAAGGGAAAGTAGTCTCTATAGGTGGCCTTCCTTAATTCTCGAAAGTCCACACAAATACTCCATTTCCTGTTTTTCTTAGGTACAATAACTAATGGGGAGACCCACTTTCTATCTGATATAGGGTAAATGAAATTGGCGTGCAGGAGTTTCTGAAGTTCTTCTTTCACTATATCCTTCAAGTATGGATTCATTCTTCTTTGGGGTTGCCTGATAGGTCTGATCTGATCGTTAGTGTAAATGTGATGTATACAAGTTTCTGGGTGGATCCCTTTCATGTGAGAGTAATCCCATGCAAAATCATCAGATTTCCCTTGAATCATTTGTATCAATTTCTGTTATTGATCTATTTCTAGGTTAGCATTGATATATACAGACTTTCCAGGATTGATTTCAACAGCTTGAATAGCCGATTCTTTCCCTTCCTCTATCTGTGAAACAATGGATATTGTAGAAGTGGATAGGTGCCAAGTTTCTTGAAATTCAAGGCTAAAGATGTGTGTATAGTTAGAGAAATATTGAGAATATTCAATGCATGTTGAATCAGCCAAGAATAGATTTAAGATTTGTTCTTCAGTTTTCTCTTGTACTCCTTTTATTTGTTCAAGTGTCAACAAGGGATGAGTACAGTCCTCCTCCCCATAGGGATTCTCTAACCAGAGAGGAACTTCAATGGCTGGTTGAGCGGGGGGAAAAAGGATAAGTTTTTGAATTTGAGTGCCATTAGAAATTGTCGTCTCTCTAGATTGACAACTAATGAATGCATCGGCAATAGCTAACCAAGGTCGGCTGAGTTCTACTAGATGTCCTGGTTTGGAGGATTTGGGATGAATTATTAATAAATCCATAGGGTATTCCAAAGATTCCAAGGTAACGGTTATATCATCTAAGATTCTTCCTGGGGTGATGACAGATTTGTCTGCAAGTTCCAACAAAGTTTGTGTTGGTCTTAGGCGATCTAGTTGAAGTGTTTTCATAGTGTTTACTGAAATCACATCTATTGCTTCCCTTAGATCAATCAATGTGTTAGGTAAGGAGACAACATTAATTTCTATGGTTACCACTGGGTTCCCTGGATCACTATAATTAGATGGAATTTATGTTATAAATTCTGACAACTGCCCCACCACCTATATGACAAGAGGCTCCTTCCTCTTCCTCCCTGGATTTTTAATGCAAAGGTCTCTTACAATTTTAGCATAGATAGGTATGTCTTTGATGGCCTGTAGTAGAGGGATCTTTACACATATATTTCTAAGTTCAGTCTCTAGATTATGTCCTAGAGTTTCCTTAGCTTTCTTTACAAGTAACCTTTCTAGATAAGGAGGATTTATCTTCTGAGGTATCTCTCCTGCAAGGGAGTTGGGAGAAGGCGTTTCTTTTTGTACAGGGGTGTTTCTTCCTTCATTTATTGGATCTCTTTGAACTATTTGGAAATCTATTTGTTATTCTTCTTGATTTGTAAGGTTATATATTGATTCTTCTTGGATAACCACAGTAGGATTTGTTTTGTTTACAACCCTTCCTGTTCTTAATTCAATTCCATTAAATGGAGTTGACGTTATTACATAAGTGGGGAAGGTTTGTGCTTCAAGATTTTGCACAGGTTGTGTCGGCCTGTTATTTGGGTTAGGAATAGGTTCTGTGGGAATAGGGGTAGGTCTCAGAGGATTTTGAATAGGTGCAACTTGAATTTGTTGTTGCATATTTGGATTTATAGGTAGTGAAAATTGTTGCTGCAACTGTGGAGGTGGAAGAAGAGCAGGAGGATTAAATCCTAGGAGCAGCTGGGAAACATTTGAAGGGTATTGTGGGTAAGTGGGAAAATTTGTTGGCTGGAAGGGAACATTACCATATACAAGTCCTCTCCACCCTTGTTTCCAAGGTTGGGTTTGTGGGTGTTGTGGCGACCATTGAAGATAAGACATGGGAGGTACCAATTGTTGTTGTGGGTATTGTGTAGTTGGGTCTGCAAACATATTGGGGTTTTGTTGTCTCCATGGTCTTTTAGGAGGGTAGGATGTTTCAGGTTCTCCTTCTCCCTTAAATATGCCCTTAAGCCCCGATAAAGAAGGGAACTCGTTAGTAGGATGATCCTCTGTACGGAAACCCCATATTTCAACAACATTAAGGGGGCATTCCTTTTCAGGGTGCTTTTTCCTACACCAATGACAGAAAATTGCTAATGCATCATTTTCTTCCTCTTGTTTTTTTTTTTTTTTTCATAGTATAAAGTTGGGAACTGATGGTGTTTAGGATATCTGTTTTGAAGTTTTCTAATATATTCCCTAGTTCAATCCTAGTGACACCTCCAGGTGTGGGTTTAACAATTCTGTGTATAGGATCTCTTACACTTTTCCCAGTTTTAGCTTAACCGCGAGAGTATATTTTACAATACTCTGCTATGTCTACAAATGGATTTTGGTACACATCCCCAGAACTCTTGAGGTTTAGAACCTAAATGCAATCATCCCTCACACCCTTTAGAAAGATAGTCCTAATTGTAGATGTGTCTAAGGAAAAATTCTTAGTCTTATGGTAGTTGTATAGGAACCTCTCTAAGTAATCTTCCAAGCTCTCTTCTTCAGATCACTACATTTTGAATATATCATTCTTAGCATCCCTAGGTCTGCAGTAATCCTGGTATTTCTGGAGTAAGGTCTCCTTCATACCATCCCAAGACAAAATGGTGCGTTCTCCTAGGCTCATGAACCACCTAAGTGTTGAATCTTTTAGCGTAGCTAGAAACAGTTTTAATTTTTGAGCATTATTCGTGTAATTATAACTCCTACATAGTATGTCAAATTCAAACAAAAATGAGTCAGGGTCTTTTGTTGACATACCATGGAAATGAGGTAGTAAAGACAATGGAATGTTCTTCATAGCGACGTCTTGAGAAACATCTAGTATGGGTAATCCAAATGTCTCTGTTTCATTAGCTGCATTTCCCTCTTCTTCTTCCATATCTCCAAACAACATTTAGGGAGGTGGTGATGCTTCTCCACTAAGTGATGGTTCGAACACTGGATTATGTGGTATTTCTAGTTGTTGCAAGATTTTGTTTGGCTTCCCAACAGCAGATTCGACTTCCTCTATTAATACCTTTATTTCTTTTCCATCTTCTCCTTTTGATGGGGTCATCAGTGCTTCCTCTTTTTCTTGTTGTCTTATGTTTTCAATCTGAACAGTGGATTCAGATTTAGTGCCCTTGGCTATTGTTGTAATTGTTTCCTTTGAGATTTCTCCTCTGAGAATTTTTCCTACATGAATTTTAGATGAGTTAGTGTGGGGTGGGGGGGGAGGGTTTGTTGTTTGTTTTTCTGGCTTTTATGAAATTTTTGGAACAATGAATCTACCTTTATTATCCCTATGCCTACTCATAAAAGAAATTCCAATAAAGTAAAAATAAAAATGCAGATTCCTAATTATCAAAGGTAGGAGGACAACCTGACTTTTGAGCAACCCCACCAAAGTGGATGTGCATGTTATTACCTCTCATATTACTGTTTTCTCTCCACCCTCAGAGTGTCCTTAAATCCATTCCAAACTTCATCAAACCAATCAAAACTCAAAATGATTCCTATTACCATTTACAACTCCCCGGCAACGGCACCAAAATGTTGGTGTAAAAATATGTCCAATATAGATCTTACACTCATTTAAATGTCAATCTGAGATTCGTAACAAAAGATTTGTTACACTGTATGTGCTGAAAACAGGTAACCTACCTAAGTTTGTTGCATATAGGAAGAAAAAAAAATTATATTTCTAAGATTTCTAAATACTTCAAACACCTTTGAACTTAGAAGAGAAAACTGATAATGAAACTCTTTCAAACACACAACCAATCAAAAAGATTCTATCCTAGAGAAACAAGTCTATTCATATCAGGTTTATGAATTAAAATGATGAACTTAAGAATCTTGTTTCCTATAACAATCAAAACAGTAAATGGAAATCAACTCCAATCACTCTTGAAACCAAAAATCAATTCTAGCTTCATGTAATTCAAACAAACAAATACAAGGAACATTCAGCATAACTGAGGAACTTTGTTATAGAGCATGAAGGTGACATATAAAGTCTTATGGTTCCTGTACTAAGTCTACTGCAATCATAAAACTCAAAATATCAATCCCACACTTTAACTGGCAATCTTCAACATTTGAAAATGAAATATCTGTTTTTATCTAACGCCTAATTATTCACACCATTCCATAAACAAATAACTCAATGTTGAATACTTGAAACAAATTGAATCACCCTACTATAAAACACTCACACAATCACACAAAATGTATACAGGGAGGTTTACCTTGGCTGGGGCAGTGGGCCCTTGTCGAACCAATAAGGAACCTCTTAAGAAAGTAACAGACTAAATATTTTCACTCATACTTAGGAATTTTCCAAATAGATATTTTGTATTAATTCAAATGGTAAATTGGATCCGTAGTTCTTTACTTCATACATAAAAATGATCTGGTTCTGATAGAATACTTCTTATCTTATATTACCTATACAACATTCCTTATATAGAAGGTAAGCCGATACTATCACTATCTAATGGATAGCATTACATAGTTTAAAAGATATTACAATTTATATCGAAACTCTAAGAATAGACTCCATCCTCATGACACGAAGTGCATGAGTGATGGAGTCCCTCGTAATCTGCAAAACTGATTTGGAATATTTTTTTCAACTTCCTTCTCAAAATCTTCATCATGATATTGGTCCAACTAGAGTGTTATGGAAACAGAGGTTTTGGTATCGGAATAAACGCAGTTGCAAATCTGGGTACCGGAATGGGCGCAGCACAGATAATATCGAAATAGCTCATGACTCGGTACTGGTATGGATTTGGTACTAGATTGCATGATGACCAGTGGTACCAGAATGGCGTGAGTACTGGATTAGCTACTCATGAGTCAAACCATTAGGATCATACAAATAAAACACTTTAATCAAATTATTTCAAGAAAGTTAAACAAAACATGCTTTAAATCATCAATTACCTCTTGTGAACATGAACAATATCATTAGGTATGTGTTTGAGAGGAAATTGTCAAGTATAGGCTTAGGACATAGGCAAAAAGGCTTAGATACAAGGTAATATAGGGCATTACATATGTCAAAATAGAGACTCAACATGCTAGCTAAGAGTGCAGACAAGAACTGTATGCATTATCCTAATATATCAAAATCACAGTTCTGTGGGCGTAGCCCTAGAGAGAGGGTGAACCACATACATCTTGTGTTGTGTGTATGATTGATGATTTGATCTCTGTCATTGTTATATTGTTATTTGCATTGTTGTATTAGATCAGATCTATAGTTGTGCAGAGTAGATCTAGGATGATAGGTGATATATGTATGTTGTAATGTTCTAGATCCAGTTGATAATTCCCTTGGTTTTAGACATCTTTGTCCTGCAACCCCCATAGCTACTTCAGGTGAGACTGCACCTGCTTTGCAAGTGTTTCTGAAAGGGCTAGTAGTTAGGGCTTGTTGGTGTTCTCTTGGAGATGAACCCTGGGTCTGCCCCTGTGCCAACAAATGGTTTTGTTGCTGGGACAAGAATCTTCTTGAGGGAATGTCAAGGTGGTTTCCATCAAAGATAGAAATTCAGAATTGGATAGAGGATCAAGAGAAGGACTTCGCTAAAGCCCAGAACAAGAACCCTAATCTGAGTATAGAACTTTGGCTAGGAATATATATATTCACCAACATACATGAGATATTGTTTGGAGGGATCCATCAGGATCTATACAAGTGGTTATCTAGGTTAGCAGATACCCAGTTTCATATCATATCTAGATCTCCTGTGATTTGCATGTTGGTGTTGATAAAGAAGGTTATGAGAGTCGATAACGATGTATCACGAGAAGTATATCACTGGTTCGATAGCACCATTGCAGGGTATATCACCCAGCTTGTTGTTGACAGAGTAGAGTCATACAGCCAAGCTGAGAGATACTTCTTCAAGGGACCCAGACAAAAATGTTTACATTTTCTGAAGCTGAGAATCAAGATGTTGTTGCATGAAAATAATGTCTTGAAGTTACATTAGATTGGTTATATCTGAGAAGGCTAATTTTCAAGAATTTGGACAGTGACAGTGACAGTGACATAGAAGTTGGACATATGTGCAGTGGGAGAGTATTCTGAAGGGTTCACCTTGAGAACCTGTTCAAGCAAAACTACAGGGATGAGGGTTTCTACAGTGGAGAAGAGGCAAATCTGACAGACGAAGAACAGTCAAAATCCACTAGAGCAGAAGAAGGAGAAGATGAAGAACTTCGTCGGAATGAACCAAAAACCTCAAGAACTGCGCAGACTATCGAAGTAAGTACTATTATTCCTCCTGTTAATTCAACAGCATTAAGCAATCAGAGTAACTAGAGTTGTTGATACTTAGAGGGGGGTGAATCAATATCAAGTACAATTTAAAAACCTTTTTCAACTTATACTTAAACCATTCAATTATATCCAATGAGAAATGAACAATAGTATAAGAGTTACACCAATACAACACAATACACCATGCACAATATATGAGAAATAATCAATAGTTTTTGTTCAAGGGAGGTAATGACTTCGAAAGATAGCTACAGCTTCCAAATGTAGAGGAAGGAATAAACCTCCAAGAGGAAGATACAATCCTCCAATATCAAGAGATATTTGAACTCTCCATCCTTTCCCCTTCCTTCCACCCAAGAATATATGAGAGATAATAAAACTTTACATTAAATCATCACCATCAACCAATCATCACATAGAACTTGATAATGCTTCCTGAGACTTATTCAATTTCTGCAATTATTCAATTCTTGGAGTAATCTGATCCTGTAGATAATATTACTCAATTTATTCTCTGAAACTCCTCCAATTTTCACTCCTTGAATCCTCCCAAAAAAGAGGTTATAGAAAGAATGGTAGACTTTATTCAATTATGGTCTATTCAGAAGACCCAACTTGTACAACATGCCCCGCGCTCAATATTTAACATCCAATTCTGAAAATCACACACAAGAAACTAACGTTCGTAATATTTCCAATGGAAGTGGTCCCACTTCATTTGTATTTTGTATGGAGAAGTTATGACGGTTTTACCCGGAACACCTGTTTATTGACTAGCTTCAGGACTGGTCACAAACCCTATCTTCCACATAGTGTATCTCCATAAGTATAGAGAATAAAGAGCTGAAATTTTTACCAGAGGTACTTTGATATGTCTTCTCAATACCATAGCGATTTCACCATATGAATCATTCTAGAAAAAGAGTTATAGCAAAAATTCTAAGATGACCTGAAAATAACATACCTTAGAACACATCACCAAAAGACTTCATCCTCCCTTGAAATCCGGCCTTCTTTTACTTCTTATTTCCTATGAAATTAGACTTGTATAAAAATGAATGTATAATGATGTTTATTTATACCATTTATGTCACTTCATTTTAACATTAGGGCCGACCTGAAACTTTCTTATTTTGTAATTCTTTTCTTTAATTATCTTTAGGGCGTACATGTACTTCCTTCTTCAATTCACTTTGTCATTTTCAAAAATTCATTTTTCCTCAACTATGAGGATCCACGTGATGTGCCACATACCACCAGAAACAACATGATGTATACTATCTAGTCATGGGTGTTGTATATGCATGTGCATTTTCCTTCATGTCCAAATACCTTTATCAATCTTGCGGTCCAAAACCCATGACTAAGGTTGACATCAATGACAACAACCAATCTTCCAACAATATCCCCCTTTGTCATTGATGGAAACACGCATGCTCCCCCTATCATCATGATCCCAATTTCTCTCCCCCTTTCACATCAATGGAAAAGTTTAGGGTTGTTCCCCCTGAGTTTAATGGCAAAAGGTAACCTTCTTCTTTGGGGTTGCTCCCCCTAAACATGTGGCACTCAATAATACTTCATCCTTATTTTTGGTCTTTGGGACTTTTTCTTCTGTGGAATGATTTTGTGTGGCTTCTATATTCTCTCTATTATTCATGTCTAGGATGTATATGTTGTTCAGTATTCTTGTTGCAGTTGCAACCAATCTTCCGGAGTTATTTTCTCTGATTTTACATTTTCGGGAGTCAAACGTAAGAGTGTATCCTTGATCACATATTTTGTTGACACTGAGGAGATTATGCTTCAGATATTCAACCAATAGGACTTTTCCTTCTTTTACATTTTCACTTCCAAGCTTTATAGTTCCTTTTCCAAGTATTTTGGTAGATGAGTCATCTCCAAATGAAACATTTCCACCTCTTTTATTCAAGCTAACAAATTTGCTTTGATCTCCGGTCATATGAGATGAGCACCCACTATCTATGAACCATTCATCATCTTCTTCTTTGCATTCTTTAGTGACCAATGATATTCGACAATTTTCATTTTGTGGAATTTCTTTCCTTTTCCATGTTGTAGTTGGTATGCAGACATTTGACATACGATTATCTTCCTCCATCTCTCTACAATATTGTGCTTTGTGACCAAGATTATTGCACGTGTAACATACAATATTTTCATCCATTAATGGGTCAAATGATTATAATTTATGTTGACGGGTCTATGAACATTTCCATATCTACTATTTTCACCATTCATGTAGCTTGCATATTTATTCCTTTCATTGATTCTACAATTGATTGCCTTGTGTCCAAAATTTCCACAAGTATAACAATGTCCAAGAAAGAAATTTTGATATCGGGGCGTAAGTGATCTTCTTTGTGGTGTGGTCCATCTAGGTTCATGATCTATTCTTCTGTAGTTTCCTTCATAATGATTGCTTTCATACCTGATGGGAGAGGATATTCTTGATGTCTCATTCCTTCTTAATTCTAGTCTTATATCTTGTTGTTCAACTTGTTCTGGAGTGTTGGTTTCATCATTTTCAACTTCCTTATCTTGTTTTGTTGTCTTCAAGCTGTCATTGTATCCTAGTCCTATCTTGTCATTTGGAGATCTTTGACTACCAAGGATCTCATCTAATTTTTCAGTTCTTTTTTTGAACTTCTTCAACTTTTGTGTTGTCAATAGTAGCTCCCCTTTTGTGTGATCCAATTCTGCTTTCAATTTCTCATAATCTTATAATTGTTCCTTCAAGTTATTAATGGTCTTTTCAAGCTTGTAATTCTCTTCTTCACAACTACTCAATTCACCTTTTAGTATTATGTTTGTGTTTCTAAGCTTTCTATTTTCAGTTTCAACATGCTTCAATTTTTAAAGATTCTCATCTTCTTATTCACTCTCTGCATTGTCTTTGTATCCCCAAAAAGAATCAAGGTTGGCTTCTTCATCTGAATCTTCTTCACAAATGATTTCTTCTTCTTTAGAATTCTTATGATCATCATCCTGGGTTTCTTGGGTTATGAAGAGGACTTCTCCTCCATCATTATCTTCTTCATCACTCTCATCTTAGGAGATGTCATCATACTTGGAGTAGAAAATCTTTTTATTGTTTAGACTTCTCTTTTTATAGTAGCAGTTTTCAACAATATGTCATATTCTACCAAAGTTAAATCATTTGAGAGGAGACTTACCTTTGTATCTTCCACTTCCCTTCTGGAACCTTCTTACGAAATTTGCCATTTCTTCATCAAGGTCGTTATCCTTGTCTTTTGTCTTCTTTATGGCTTTAAAGGCTACTTCATTGTTTGGTTGGTCACTTTCTGTACATGTTCTCATTTCATATGCCATAAGAGTCCCATGTAATTCATCCATTGTCATTTTGGTCAAGTCCCTAGTTTC
>ML780633.1:368688-424598 GCA_009831015.1 Picea engelmannii
GCCACATACCACCGAAAACAACATGATGTATACTATCCATTCATGGGTGTTGTATATGCATGTGCATTTTCCTTCATGTCCAAATACCTTTATCAATATTGCGGTCCAAAACCCATGACTAGGGTTGACATCAATGACAACAACCAATCTTCCAAAAAGAGTCACCAAAGCGTTCAGAGCACTGTCACTAGTAACATACCACATGCTCATTCAGGAAGCCTAGGAAGATCTATGGCAGATGAGATGAGGCTATCTATCTTTAGGGGAGATGGATATGAATATCCTGATCAACATTGGTTCGTGTGTGAAGATGTGTGGAATATTAATGTCACTGATGAAGTTGTCAAAAGAACTCAGTTCAATACCACTCTGAGGGATCGCACGCTGAGCTAGTACATGAATCTTGTCCAAGGAATTGCACAGCCTAAGCCACTGAATGATATCAAGAATGCGTTGATTGCAGAGTTTAACAAACCAAAGTAGGAGTCCCAATGTATTACAGAGATGAAAGATATCAAACAAAAGGTATCCGAACCTATTTGGGAGTTCGATCAGAGATTAAAAACCTTAACCGGTCGATTGACTTTTCACCTCCCAGATGAGCAGAACAAAGAATGGTTCATTGATGCCCTGCTACCACACATCAGAGTTCCCTTGATGCAGTAGAAGATTACTTCGCAGTCTGAGGCACTGAAGATCTCCATGAAGCTCGAATCAGCCCCTATGGGAGAATCCAGCTCCGGTATGAGCCAAATCTTAAGTCAGCTAACTAGTTTGTCTTTGTAGGTCAAAGATATGAAGAAGGATAAGGGAAAAGATAAAAGAGAAGACATCTGGTGTGTCAGATGCAAATCAGAAGGCCATGACAAGGAGAATTGTTCCTTGTTTCATGAATACTTGGCCTCGGGAGCTTTGAGCCCTTTGAAGCAAGTCACATTACCCTGGTGTGAAGTATGCAGAAATAGACATCAGCCTGGTGAGTGCTATTACATGCATAAATATGTTCAGACACCCAAAAACTTGTATTGTACATTATGTAAATCAGTAGGGCGTGATGATAGATATTGTAGATCTTATGATCTCATGCATGAAAGGTCAAGAGACATATACAAGATCCAAGGCGAAGTACATTAAGAAGGAAACAATGCACAGTATAACTTTCCAGGAAGAAAAAACTTCAATCCTCACGGTGGATTCATAGGACGAGGACGGGGAGGAGGTATGGGCCAAGGCCATGGACAGATAATCTGTTATAACTGCGCACATCCAGGACACTTAGCAAGAGACTGTCAGAATTTGTGTACCACTTACAGTTATTGCAAATCTTGCGAGCATGTTATAGAGGAATGTCCTGTGTTTCTAGCTAAGCTTCAGGAAAGACGAGGACCCCAGCAGAATCTGCAAGTGCAGCTGATATATGTTGAACCTCACGGAAAAGACCCTAGATTTGTTGTTATCACTCGAGGAGGCATTGCTATAGGAGAGGATAGACTGATCCAAGGAAAGATTACAGAGGACTCAGGAATCAGGAAAGATGCAGAGAAGACCCAAACTTTTGATGCAAAGAAAGAAAGACAAATATTCGAGGAAGAAAGAAAAGCGTTCAAAGGAGACCAAGGTTCTTCATCAAAAACATGACCCGAAGTAAGAGAATATGGCATGCCTTAGGAATTTGACTTGTCTGCTTCGCTAAAAGAAGGAAAAGAGGTAAGTAAGCTCATGGAATTTTTATACACTTGTATTATGTTAATTCAGGATGAGAACGTTGTACAAGAGCTACAAAACTTAATCAGGCAGTATGAGCTAGGAAAGATAGACCCCCTACTGAATAGGGAAGTAAACCAAATTGCAAGAAGGAGAAGGAAAAATAAGGAATTACACTTGAATTCTCAAATAGGAGAGTATGACATAGACTATGTGGTCCTCGACTTAGGGTCAGAGGTCAATGTCATGACGAAGCAAACTTGGGCACTGATGGGGAAACTGAAGTTGATCTATTCCCCTATCAGACTTAGAATGGATAACCAGCAAGCTGTTAGACCATATGGACAGTTGGAGCATGTCCCTGTGGACATCAACATAATTAGAATGTTTGCATATTTTGAAGTAATTGAGATAGTTGATGACAGTTGCCCTTACCCTGCACTGTTAGGAATTAATTGGGCCTTCAACAATTCCACTGTGGTTGATTTAAAGAAAAGACGTATGACATTTGAAAAACATGGCCTTAGGTTCATCACACCTTTAGATCTAGATGAAGGTCAGCGATACACAGAACCCATCAAAGATGAAGACCACACCTACGAACTGGAAAACGTATACAAACTGACAGCCAAACAGCAAGATTACATTAATCCTACAGCAGATGGGAACTTAAGTTGGCAGAGTGACAATGCATGTTCATCAAATTCAGAGGAAGCACTAGAGAACTGGCAGAACCATATGTATGAAGTATCTACAAGGAGATGTGCTATATTAACCAGAGAGGTTCGCTGGATCGGCACAATAGTGAGTAACTTACCCACATTTGATGGTTTGAACCCTTTAGAAGCATTCCTATCCGACTTTGAAACAAGTGTACCAATCCAACAAAGATTGTTGGAAATGGAAGAGGCCCTAAAAGCCACACCAGCAAGATGGTGGGGGACACATAAATGTAATATCACAAACTGGATACAATGTCATACTTTGATGATAGCGTGATTCTCAGCACAAGAAGAACGCTTTGAAGTAAGGTACACAGGTCGAAGCTACTCAAAGGACCATGTGCGAAGCTGTGAAGAGGCATGGACCGATATTCCTCGAGAACAGTGGGTGAACAAATTCATTAACACACTAGACAGGGCCCCTATCAACTGGTACCTTCAAGCGGAGCTGCACCTCATCACTACAGATTGGGAAGGTATGAATCATAATTTTTTAACCACCTTCTTATTTGAAATTCAATTTCCTTTAGTCGAACAAGCATTATAGATTGTGAGACACAAAGTATTTAAAGAGGCATCTAGCCTCCCTTTGGAACAACAAGAGGAAGAATGGACTGCACCCCTCCAGAAACTGCAAAGCTGTTACAACATCAATGTTGATGAAGATGATGATCCGAGGAAGGTGAACATCGCAGAAACAGAAGGCCAAAGAGATGTGGAAGGACCAGGATTTGAGATACCATTTATTGGTCAGCCAATCAAGATTTTAAAAGTCAATATTGGGACAGAGGAGACACAGAATCTTGCCAATGTCAGAGACTATTGGGATGCTGCTACAATTGATAAGATTACAAAGTTGTTGCACAAATATCAGGAATTGTTTCCGACCAAGTTCACTAATGTGAAGGGTATCAAAGGGCCTATGGGAGAGATGATAATACCTTTGAAACTAGGTGTGAATCCAGTCAAGAAAATACCCTACAGATTGAACCTGAAATAGAAGGAAAAAGTGAACATCGATCTTGACATAATGCTAGAAGAAGGGATTATAGAACATGTTGAAGATATAGAGTGGATCAACCCTATGATGGTGCAATAAAAGAAGACAAGAGAGATCAATATCTGTGTAGATCTCAGGAAGCTGAACGATGCTTGTCTGCGTGACCCTTTCCCTACACCATTCACTGACGAAGTATTAGATAACGTGGGAGGCTAGGAAGTATATTCTTTCACATATGGCTTTTGAGGATACCATTAGATCCGGATTGCCAAGGAGGACTGCCATAAGACCACGTTTTCCATAGAATGGGGATCCTACCAATATACAGTGATGCCATTTGGATTGAAGAATGCCCCAACCATCTTTTCCAGGGTGGTGGTAGAAGCCTTCAAAAAGTTTTTGCATAAATTTTTAGAAGCATATTTTGATGACTGGACTGTTTTTAGTTTGTTGAAAAATCATATTTAATGTCTAAGGCTAAAATGTTGTACAAATGCAGGAAGTGTCAAACTACTTTGAATTTGAAGAAATGCATCTTCTTCTCACCATTTGGAGTGTTATTGGGTCATATTGTCTGCAAATAGGGATTGCTGGTTGACCCATCTAAAATTGCAATTATAGTTGATTTGTCACCTCCCACTTCAGTCAAACAACTGCACACTGTGATGGGACACACTGGATATTACAGGAAATTCATCAAAGGATATGCTCAAATTACAACACCGATGGAGAAACTTCTGAAGAAAGACTGCCAGATTAGTTGGACAGAAGACTGCCAGAAGAGCTTCAACACACGAAAACAAAAGATGGTTATTGTGCCCATTCTGGTCTTTTCGGATTGGAGTAAGGAGTTTCATGTGCATGTCAATGCACCTTCTATTTCATTAGGAGTAGTGCTGGCACAACCTGGAGATGGGGATATCGACCATCCATTAACTTTTGCTAGCAAGAATCTATCTACAACTGAAATTAATTACACCACTACAGAGAGAGAGGGACTAGCCATGGTGTATGTGCTGCAGAAATTATGCCAGTACTTGTTGGGAGGACACTTTAAAATGTTTATTGATCACTTTGTTCTGAAGCACCTAGTCAACAAGCCAGTGTTGGGGGGGAGAATATACAGATGGTTTTTTTTATTTCAGGAATATGATTTTGAAGTTGTGGTTAAGCCAGGAAGAATGAACAAAGGTCTTGACCACTTGTCAAGTTGGAACATGGCGAAGAACCCACCAGTTTGGAGGATACACTGTCGAATGCACAGTTGTTAGCAATTTGAAATCTTGATGACCACTTCGCAGACATTGTCCAGTTCCTATCAACAGGAATGACACCTAGTGAGTATACAATTCCCCAGAAGAAACAATTAGTGGTGCACGCTGCACACTTTTCACTTATAGCTGGACAGCTAGACAAGATGGGACCTTATGAGATATTAAGGAGGTGTGTTATGGAGACAGAGCGACCATTGGTCCTCGCAGAATCTCACAAGGGAATCGCAAGAGGAAACTATGCAGGGAAGGAGACTTCATAGAAGGTTCTATGAGCTGGCCTTTGGTGGCCTACCTTACACAGAGATGATAAAGATTATGCCAAAGCCTATGATGTATGCTAGAGAGTCGAGAAACTGTCCAAAAGAGATGAAATGCCATTAGCACCGCATATGACCCTACAATCATTTGAAAAATGGGCCATTGACTTCGTGGGACCCATAAACCCACCAGGAAATCACACAGGAGAAAGGTACATCATTACTGCAACAAATGACTTAACTAGATGGGATGAAGCCAGAGCAATTAAGGATTGTAGTGCCACTACAGCTGTTCTCTTCATATTTGATGACATAATAACCAGGTTTGGATGCCCCAAGATCCTTATGAGTGATCAAGGGACACATTTCATCAATAATACAGTCGAAGCCCTAACTAAGGAATTTGCAGTTCACCATCAGAACAACACACCTTACCATCCACAAGCAAATGGAACAATGGAAGCATTCAACAAGATCTTAGAGACAACACTGATGCAGATTTGCAGTTTTAACAGGGATGACTGGGATTTAAGAGTACCTGTAGTACTTTGGGCTTATAGAACCACTTGTAAGAAGTTAACAATGCAAAACCATTTCAAGTTGGTTTATGGCCTTAAATCTGTTGTCCCAATGGAATACTTGGTACCAAGCTTAATAATTGATTCTTTTATAGACATGGATGATACTGGCATTTTTTGCAAGAGGCTTGCACATTTGGTTGAACTGGAAGAAGACAGATTTATTGTAGGATTCCATTAGCATGTTCAGAAGGAAAGATAAAAGGCCTATCATGACAGGCACATCAATAAGAAGGAATTCAAGCAAGGTGATCTAGTACTGGTGTATGAAAGCAAGTTCTTAAAACATCCTGGGAAGTTTAGAACACATTGGCTCGGGCCATATGAGATCTCCTATGTCACAGAAGGAGGAGTTGCATAGCTGAAGACATTGAACAGAGAGTGGAAGGAAGGATTGGTGAATGGGAGTCAACTAAAGTTGTATTATGACAACCAGCTGCCTCGCAACTCTCAGTAAAAGTGTGAAGAACAGGGTCAAGGTACCAAGTGCAGTTGAAACTAGGTACCAGACACAAAAAATATAGTCTTCACAAGGATGGAGAGGAGGCATGGAGCAGAAAGCAAGGGTTTCACTGCACAGTCTAAAGTCGAAGAAAAATAGAAGGATCGGATCTGAAGTGCCTTAGGACGAGTCACAGGTGAGTGTTGGGGGGTTATGTAAGGAAGTGAAGATCAAGGGAGAAAAGGTGAAATGCAAACTTCACGGAAGACACAGTGACTGTCACTGGGTCGAAATGAGAAAAAGGGAAGAAAAGATGGAGCGAGGCAAGGAAAAGCAAGTCATTGGACGAGGATACCAAGGATGATAGATCATCAAGGAAGAAGGATCGTGGACTACTCAGGAAGCAGAAAAATCCACCATTGGATGCTTTGGATCATCGCACGAGAAGAAAGGAAAGACAGGCTGACGAAGCTCGAAAAATGTGGGTCAAGTTGACCTGGGGTTTTGGTATCTAGGGTTTTTTCATCTAGGTTTCGGCCTAAGGCTGTTGATGAGCTATTGTAATGTATAAATAAAGGTTAAGAGGACCTGCGTCGGGTTGGTACGATATTGTTTTCGATCTAGTGTATTATGTTATGAGAGATTATTTTATTGTGAGAGAGAAGTGTTGGGTGTGAGAGCCTTCTAGTATTGTAAGACCTTCATATGGGTGCGAAGGTAAGCACCTGCAGCTGGGTGCGCAGGAAGGGGAGAAGAAGAGAGAAGAAGAAAGAATATCTACTAGTTAAGAGCACAGATAAGAACTGTATTCTTTATCTTAATATATCAAAAGCACAATTCTGTGGACGTATCCCTAGAGAGAGGGTGAACCACGTACATCTTGTGTTGTGTGTGTGATTGATGATTTGATCTTTGTCATTTTTATATTGTTATTTGCATTGTTGTATTAAATCAGATCTATAGTTGCGCAGAGTAGATCCAAGCTGATAAGTGATATATGTATGCTGCAATGTTCTAGATCCACTTGATAATTCCCTTGGTTGTAGACATGTCTGTCCTACAACCCCTCATAGCTACTTCGGGTGAGACCGCATCTGCTTTGCAGGTGTTTCCGAAAGGGCCAGTAGTTAGGGCTTGTTGGTTCACTCTTAGAGCCAAACCCTACGTCTGCCCCTATGCCAACATCTATAAATTGGGCCATATCCAAATCGTGGAGGAGGAGAGAATTCAACTTTTGAGAGAAAAGATACTTTGGAGAAATTTCATTTCATATTGAGTATGCATCCTTTTATCCTTGAAAGTATGAACACATTGTTCAACCCCCAAGTTCTTCCTTCTTTGATGGAGAAATTCATTGTCTCATTTATATGAGCTTGCCTTTGGTGGAAAATTGAAGTGGTGGAGGCCCAACTAGAAGGGACTTAGTTTCTTGGTTCTAATGTGTGTCAACACAAAATTTTGTCACCTATACACTTATGTTAATCATTTTTAATAGAAATACTCTTTTCTCATCCAATTGGTATCTTGCAAATATTTGAATTATTATTCCATGGGCATATTTGTCATGAATTTTAATGGATGTTAGAACAAGATTTTCCTCATCCTATGCAATCTTGCAGAGAGGGCCTTACTCCATTTCCCTATGCAAAATTACTTTCCCTAACTGATGAATCCAGAGAAAAAAATAAATATTTTTTTACTTATACGTACCTTGCAAGATATACAACATGCGTATACGCTGGTGGCTCCACTACATCTTGCGTACATCAGGATTTATGCAAGAAAATAAAAAAATTAAATGTCGGGTTTCCATGTCACGATAGGAGATCTCTGATCCTTGGCCTTCCATATACTGGAAACATTTTGACTCAATCCTTCAATTGCATTTTGAAGGCTATAAAGAAGCCAATTCCGAGCTATGGAAAAGGGAGAGAGAATTCAACTTTGAGAGCAAATTTACTTTGGAGAAATTATTACTTCATTATTGAATCTGCATCCCTTTGTCCTTTAAGTTTGAACACAATTTTCAGCCCCCAAGCTCCTCCCTTATTGATGAAGAACCCCTTTGTATCTCTTATATGAGCTTGCCTTTGGTGGAGGATTGAAGTGGTGGAGGCCCAGTTGGAAGGAACTCGGTTTCTTGGTTCTGAACCGTGTCAATACGGAAGTCTGTAATGTTTTCACTTCTACTGATCATTTATTAATAGAAATACTCCTTTCCCATCCAATTGATATCTTGAAAATATATGTATTATGATCCATGGGCATGTTTTTTTTTTTATATTAATGGATTATTCTATCTAATGTGCTAACCTATTATATTATCACTATATGCTTTCTTTGCTTGTTTGTTGAGAACTTGTTGCAGGCATAAAGCTTTGGGTCGAAGTGCTCAATGGTGGACATCATCAAACGTTTGGACGAGGTAGGCCTCTTTCTTACCTCCTTTGCACATTAGTTTATATAACATATGATGGAATTGAGTCGATTTCTATAGTCACTCCTATCTGTTGTGGTTAACCCTAGCCATAGAGATATTTTCCTCGTAATAGAATTGGTGAACATACTAGGGATGAATCTTCTTTCTTAGGTTTTGAAGTACTTTTCTCCTAAGATTGCTCTCGTTTCTATTGTGGTTCTTGTCGTTTCATTGCTTGACAACTCCTGTTCACTCTGGGTCTAATTTTTCAGCCTTTTTCCCTTGTCTGACCTTGTTTCAAATAATATGCACACTTTTTTTCTTTATAGTCTCATACACACGTGTGTTGTCTCACTACAATTTGCGTATATACCCATTGTTTGCCCAAACAGTCACGTACACCTTTTTTCCTTTCCTTTTTTCTTGGTATGGTACTTGCTGGGTGGGATTTTATGCTTTTTGAGCCTTCTTAGGTCTCTATAGTGCCCGTTGAGTGCCTGTGGGATGACAGGAAACCCTCTTTTGGTTGAATTTTTGGGCAAAGTTTTTCTCTTCATCTTTTCATTTTTATTGTCCTTGTACATTGGGTTGGGTTCTTTGCTTCTTGATATCCTTCTTGAGTTATGTTTCTTTTATACACAGTAGGTTTATATATCAAGTTACTTTTCAGTCCATGCATTTTCAGTTTTGATATATTGAAAATACAAAAAAATAGGCAATTTGCATTGCTTGGCATTTTTGTATTTTGAGTTTTTTATCGTTGGCTTAGTGCATATAGTGAAAGATTGCATCTTTTATTCTGAATCACATATTTGAATTTGAAAATTGCATCATTTTTTAGGAGCATATCATTCATCAAAAGTTCAAGTTAGGACTTTGCACTACCTTCATATTTAATTTTCTTGTAGAGTCATAACATCATTGGTTTCATCACCATATACCTTTTTGAGTAATCGCAGCCATAAAATCAACGCTATAATTTAAAATTTATTAGTAACCATTTTATTTTCTAGGGTGCACAAACTAGCCTAGGATTTAGTGCCTTGGAATAGGATTTTGTGAGTAAACTTCTCCAAGGCAATTAAATCAACATATGTGTCTGAGTTATGGAGTGGAGAAATCCATTGTATAATTGGTAAGATCAGGAGGCTCCTCTCACATCGGAGTTAATCACAAGGTCACGCGAAGTTGGTTGAAGGGATATCCCCCGAATACTCGCCTAGCGTCAGAGATATTTCTATGGATTTATTCATATTTGGGGATCTTGCTAGTGCCCATACCTCCGTGAGAGGTGGTTCTTTCAAGGTTTTGAGCTTTCCTACCTTGCCCGTACGGTGATCCAGAATTATGACTGCTCAGGTGTGCATCGATTATATAATGGTTTATTAGTTGCTTGACTTAGGTATATCATAGGTTACTTGCAGGGGTTATTCTATAGGTACCCTGGGTTAGATAGGGGTCAGACAACACACAACCTTTATGGAGGATTCCCTCTCTAAGGGGGTCTGACCAACTGGTTGTTAATCCCACAAGGGCCCCTATAACTGATTCTATTACCTCTGATATTTAGCAGGGAGTCTCAAGTCCCTCTTGGACGAGACATACCTTCTTTAGGGAGGGAGGCCACTCAGCCACTTTAGCCCATTTGCATGCTTATTAGTCGTTTGACTTTTGGTGTGCTCTTTGTTTACTAGTTGGCCTTAGGATTTATTTTATATCTTTAGAGTCTTAAGTCATCTCCAGTCCCGTCACTTGTTACAGTTACCACCGGATTTCGTGTCCTTGCCTTCTAAAAGGTGTAGATTCATTACACATGATACACATACATCCACCACTCAGACTTGTGATTCTACAAGGATGAGTACTGAACCTGGTCTTCAAAATTATGGGAGCCCTTCAACTCCCATACCCACTATAGTTATGGCACCCCTTCAATTCCTGCAACCTCCATGGTTGTAGTACCAAAAGAACCTATCATTACTATGGCCCGACCTATATTTAATTCTCATTCCACCACCTCGAACCTCGTTGGGTCTCTTGGCCACTCACCGGGCTACAATGTTCATTCCATCCCTATGGCTTCTAGTCCATATTCTTATGGTATGCCTAACTTCACCTCACAGTTTTTGAACTCCGTCCCAACTGTTGTCCCTAATGATAGCATTGGGCTTGGGGGAAGTACACCTCCTTACACTCCTTTTTCATTTGGTGGATCTCAAATCCCTCAAATGATTCCTAATATGGGAGGTATGTCTTATTTTAATCCTAGGTCCAATCCTACTACTTCTGGGTGGAATAGTCAACCTGGCGGACAAGCTTCAACTCAAGCTCCATCCTACAATCCTACCTCCTCAATGAAAGTTTTGACCAATACATTTGGCATGGTGAATCTGCCTCTATCATCTGGTTTCCAACTTGGGGGAGGTTAGTTTCACACTTTGGGAAACCCCCAACCGAGATCTAATCTGGCTGGGGACAGTTTCTATAGCCCTCAACAGAACATTCCAGCAGGAATGATGCCCAACCCACCTTATATGAATCATCCCGGAGGAGGGACTTATAATGAAGGATAGGGCCATGGTGTCTACCAGAACCCTTGATGGCCTCTGAATCCACAAGCACAATCTTTCCCAGGAGGTTAGAGCCAGATGTCACAACCCCATCTCCCTTTTCTGGCCATGCTTAATATGCCATATTTGTCTAAGTTAATGAATGACCTTGTGAGTCATGATCCTACATGGCCCCTGGTCCCCACCAAACTTCCTTCAGACATCCCAAAGTTTGAGGGTAAGAATGGAGAGGATCCTGGTGATCACATCACTACCTTTCACCTTTGGTGCTCATCAAACTCCCTTAATGATGATTCTATTTGTTTGAGATTATTTCAACGCACCCTTATCGGAGTTGTTGTGAAATGGTATATTGAGCTACCAAGGGGGGCATATGGGACTTTTAGTCAGTTGGTGATGGTTTTTCTTAAACACTTCCAGTTTCCCATTCGTTATGATGATGGTTTAGAATTGTTGTCTACTTTACACTAGGATACCACCACTCATATCTTGGACCATATCCAAGAATTGTGTAGACGGAAGAGGTTTATTAAAACCCCTATACCCCTGGCCTTTATTTTAGAATCGTTCCTTAAGTCTTTGCATGCTCCTATCTCAAAGGACGTTGCTACTTCCAGGGTCACCACTGAGGAAGAAGATATATTTAGGGCCCAGCAATTAGATTTGATATATGCTCAATTTGGGATGTTATACCACCTCCTTCCTGACGCACCATGGTCTACTTACGACCCTAGGAAAAAGCCCGGACCTCATGCCGATGGCATTGTAGGTTCCACCAATGAAAAGTCTATGGACTCGCTAACAAACCAGTTGAAAGAGTTATATTTAAGCCATTCTACAGGAGGACCAACCTCATCTGTGTATTCCAACCCCACTCAGTCGACGGATGTACACTCAGTGCAATCATTGACCAACCCGAATGGTATCCAACAACCACGAGGGAATAAGAAGAAAGGATGTAATAACTGTAAGAGTGGGAAAAATGGTAATAAAACCAAGGACAATAATGAGAAGACAAGTAGTAATGTTGGAGAGATAAAATGAGAAAAATGTAAGGTGAATTTTCCTTGTAATCCTTGTACAGATGATCACCTTACCCATTTGTGACCCAAAATTGAAGAAGCTGCGAGGATTTTAGCTCAATCACCCATCGTGATGACTAATCCATTCCCACATAATCAACACTTAGACTCGATCTCCTCAAACGCCAGAAATGTGGCTGGTGGAGGTCAAAACCAGCAGTCGGAAGATGGCGACCGTTTATGTATCAATATGGTCGATGCAAAAATCGATGTAGCCACTCGATCTCAAGACTATAGTTCTAAACAAACTATTCATGGTCTAGAATATCCTCTCCCCCCACCAGAGATGAATTTACATATTGAGAAACCAGAGCCACTGCCTCATATTTTGAAAGGAGTACTCAAGTGCTCTACCCATAATCCAAATGCTAGAGCCGCCCAGAACTACTCTATTGTTGAGGACCTGGGCCAAACCCCTTGTGCTATGTCAGCTTTGGAGGTACTCCAGATGTGTCCTTCACAAAGGAATACCTTAATATCTGGTCTAGGATATCTAGAACCCAGTGGCTCAAATCTTATCAAGTTTGACATCACAGATGTTAAGCCTCACTTGCCTTACCATGTGGCTTTCTAAATCCATGTGGAGTATTCAAAGTATACCATCAAACGTGTCGTTGTTGATGAAGGCGCTACTATATGTGTGATGTCCCTAGTTTGTTGGAAAGCTCTTGGTTCTCTGACCCTTTCCAAGTCATCAAACATGTTGACTTCTTTCGATGGTCATTCCTTCCGCCCTTATGGTATTCTCCCTTCCTTTCTGGACCAGTTAGGTGGGAATATGGTAGAGGTGGAAGTAGAGGTAGTGGATGTGCCTCTTTATTATAACTTGTTACTAGGTCTCAATTGAACTTATGCTATGATCATCGTCGTGTCATCCATCTTCCATACTCTTTGTTTTCCTCATGAAGGGAATATTGTGATGATCGATCAGTTATCCTTTGCATACTCTAGTCCTAATGCATCTCTTGGACAGTCGATCCCTATGATCGAAAATTCTCGGTTGGAAACTGAGAATATCAATGTTGGAATGTATTCTTCCCTTATGGTTACTTTCAACTTCTTGACACCAAACCATCAAGTTTATGCCATGTACAGTAGGCCCGTCTTGAATGGAAGGTCCATTCCTTTCCGCACATCTTATTTTGATGATCCATGGACCCTACCTTCCCCAACTTCGTCTTGTGAAGGTCAATCGCATGCTGGGATGGACATGCCACTATCGGTAGCAGAGATTGCATATCAAGAGGCTCTCGACTCTGCCACCGATCCCTATCCTATTCCCTCACCGATGGACAAGGATGATCTCATGTCTAGCCCCGTGTGGGCCACCTCATTGTCTTGTTCACATGATTTACTTGATGGGACTTTTCCTTTGGACAAATCCATCATCGAAGCCATGAATGGTTCTGTTGGCACAAGGGTAGACCCGGGGTTCAACACTACAATATCACACCAAAAAAACCCTAACTACCGTCCCTTTTAGCAACACCTGTGAAGCAGATGAAGTCTCACCTGAGGTAGAGGAAGGGGTGGTTGCAAGACTCTAGTGTCTGCAACCTTAGCGTGGACACAGATCTGTGATTGTAACACCTTAACAGAGCACTTAGAAGTTATAGTTCATCAATATCCAGTTTTAGTTTACAACACAGTTAAACCCTAATAATAAATCAGTGCAACATTCCCATAGATTCAATAGATTCAAGCACTAATAATACTAACATACATCAGATCTAGCATTCATTCACATTATTCAGCACTAAGCTACCATATTAGATTCATCTATTATCTAACAATGAATTAAGCATTTAATCACATAAAAAAGAGAGCAACCATAAAGCACAAAGCATTCAAAACATAGGATATACGTGGTTCACCCCCACCCTACGGCTACATCCACCAACTCTTCATCTTCTTTATTAGCTTATTTTAATCTTCTTACATGCACAGAGACTCAATATAAACTCCGCAAAGGATAGGAGATCTGTGCACTCTTCACTATATTCACCTTCCACAAGCTAGGGTACAACACAAAGCCTTCATACAGTCTCTTACAGTCACTTGCACTCAGCCTTGAAAGTCTCACATAGTATGCACAAAGAACTTACAACTATTACTTGCATGTAGCACAACTTACAACTGACTAACTGACAGACTGACTGAATCCTTCTTACATCGCCTAGTCTTCTATTTATGCATTACAAAATTGGGCCTAAACATGGGTCAACCCATGGGTCAACATTCCCATACCCATTACATAAGCCCAAAACCCAAAAATCCCTAAAAAGGGGTTGAGATCCCACGATCTTCGCTTCGTCTTTTCCTCCACCTTCGACAGCCTGTAGAAGTCCCAAAAATAGGTCAAACATGACCAAGGATCCTCAAAACTTGGTCGAGGGCCAATAGGCCCCCAACACTCACCCGTGACTTGTCCCGAGTCACTTTGGTCTATGTAGTTCTCCTTCAAAATCCTTGAGCTTGGCCCAAGCTACTTCAACCTGTTGTTGTGCCATGGTCTCCTGCTTAGTGAACTCTTGGATAACAACTTCATTGATAGGTCCCTCTAAGCATTGTTCAGTTGCAGTGACGACTTGCTCCATTTCTTCTCCTCGGCCTTCAATCTTTGAGAACAGTTGGCAAGCCTCATCCTGTATAGGTTGGAGCCTCTAAGTTACTTGCATGAATTTTCTCTGAATGGTGTGGACCTGTTGTTGGGAAGTGTTTTTTTCTTGGGATCGCTTCATTCTCTCAACTGCTGACAGGGGCTTCAACTACGCCTGTACTATTTCTACTTGTTGCTTCACCTCCTGGAGTTGTGACTCCCATGCCTTCAGTTCTAGATTCTCAGTGAGTTTCTCATAAGTCTGGGCACTACGATCACTTAGTAGTTTACATTCCATGGCAAGGACCTTTATTCTCTCAACTGCGCTTCGAGCAGTTTCTTCTCTTTGATCCCTCACATCTTGCGGAGTGTCGGGCACTATTCGTAGCTCTAAGTCTTCTATTCTTTGTTGTAGTTGCTAGATAGATTTCACGAGCTTCTCTAATTGATGCTCAACTTCGTCTTCTACCTTTGGCTCTAAGCCTGTCATAGAGAAAAGTTATCTATTGACTGCTTCTTTCACTTCGAGTTTCTCTGCAAGCAACTGTTCTTTTTCTTGTTGAATTTGTTCTTTCTCCTCTTCAAACTTTGTCTGCAGAGCAACCTTCTCCTTCTCCGCAACTCAATGTTTTTCTACGACTACTTATTACACTTGCTTCAAGGCATGGGTGGCTTGTTCTGTTTCTTCCTGTGCACGATGAAGGCGATCTTCGGTCGCATCAGCTAGTCTGCGAAGTTGGGCTGGCTCATCTCCCAACTCTAGTTGTTCTGATGGTAGGGGTGCAGTGGACACTGCGCGACAGGACTGAAGGGCCTATTCTACCCCTTGGAGTTCAACCTTGATTATTTCATACATATCCTCCTACTTGGCTTCATGTTTCTACAATATTTCCTGCGAGGCATCATTTACAGCTCCGATGATGAAGTCAAATTCATCGACAGTGAGCACAGTCTGCATCTTAGTCAAGGTGGCTCTGGATTTCTTTCGGGAAGAGGGTTTTTGGGGAGAAACCTTCCTCTTCTTCAAGGGATCAGCCTCATCCCTAGGCGGTGTTACTTCGTCTTTCTTCTTCTCATCTTCTTTTCCATTTATATCTTCTACTTCATCATCACCCCCTCGGCCAGGTGATATTGAAGTAATCTTTTCTGATGCACTTCTTAAGTCTTGGACTTCTTCAGTCTTCTTCCTTCTGTTGGTTCTAGGTGTGTCATGTTCTTTGTGAGCGGCCTCCAAGCTATCAAGTTTGGGGTCATACATCTCTGTAGGATTAGCGGGGATAAGGAGGTCTGTCGACCAGTCCTTAGTTATCTCCTCTAGGTTCTCTTTTGTGAACTTGTAGTACGACTGAAGCTCCTCCTTATGCTCGTCTTCTCACGCAGTGATATAGATGAAGTGTCGATATGCACAGAACTTCATGAGGGGTCGAAACCACTATAAGTTGTTTGGTGTCATGTGAGGTTAATCTTTGATAGCCCTCTTTAGTTGGAGATAATATGTGTGAAAGACTACGTTTGACTGCCATTGTTTTCCCATATCGCTTGAGTATCAGAGTGTGGTGAACTTCACACTAAGTGGTTCGAATGGCTCAATGTCCAGGAACATCACACCTTCTGGCATTTCCCAAGAGGTAAATGCGATGAGGATCAGGAGACAACTAAAGTGGAACTCGTAGACCTGATCATGTGCTTCATGGTAGTCTAATTCCAGTTGGTTGACTAGGTACTTCACCCATTTCATCTGTAGGCCTTCCATGCATTTCTCTGCGAGGTCAACGACAAAGCCTGTGATCTGTGTAGTTCATTTCTTTCTCACAATATTTCCTGTGATTAGCTGGAAGGCTAGGTGCACTACGTCGTTCTGTATGGAAGCTACCTTGTAGCCTCGTGTTCCTTTTTCTACATCATCGTAAGTGTCTTTGATTCGCTGTACCAATGTGTGATCTGTATCTTTTCCTGGGTAGAAGTCCTGTGGGTCGAGTCCCTACATTCTCAAACCAATGATCATATGGATCAACGTCGCATCGACTGTGATATGTCGGTCTAGTCATAGGTAGCCACCATGGTAACATGATGGTAGGAGCTTAACATAGGCGTTAACTTCTTGGTGCCGTCCAAAATGTGGGATTTTCATTACATTAAAAAAGGGTGGATTGCACGAGGTTCATCATCCACGACTGGGGGATTATTTTCAAGTTCTTCCCCTTTGTCCTCGTCGAGTATTTATACGAGGCGAGCATACTATGGTTCTTTTGGTCTCCTAGGTTGAAGTCATTGAACTTCAACGTCGCGATCTTATCCTGCTACGCTCTAACTGTACATATCCCCTTCGGAACATACGCGGTAACCATGGTGTAATCGAAGTCCCTTGGGACACTGTCACAACTCACCACGCTGGCCAGAGGCAGGATATAGTCGAGCAATATGGTCGGGATCAACTTTTCATTTGCTAGGTCATCTCTGTGCTTGGTTCTCTTTTCTGTGACGACTCAGGATGGCCTAGATCCACGAGAGATCGACAGAGAGGCTTTAATTCCTCTCGTTGATGACTCTTCTACACCCACATACATTACCCTTTTAGACATTAATATTTTAGTCATGAGGTCGATGAGTACCTCCTTCATACACTCTTTGACTGCACTAAGTTCTTTGGACACACAAGCTCGTGGTTGAATATCTCAGGTTTGAAGAGAAACTACTCAATGCAACGGAATGGATGGTGATAGCACTATGATCACTGCGCGAAATCAACTAATCTGTGGGCTTATATAATCACGGTTGGAAAAAGTGTTATCGGTGCAAGGCTCAATGGAATAAGTAGATAACTAGGCAACGGATCTCTCCAATGGGCGAGAAGCCTTCATTAATTCAGTTTTGTTCATTACGGCGCAGTCCCAACAATCTGATGGCGAGATTTCTCACCATAAATTTCTTATAACCATTCAGGGTGTTAGTCTAACGGTTATATTGTTTCCAACGGTTATATTTCTTCACCATGGCGAAGTGCCATGTGGCATTGTTCTGATATCCTGACAAAGTTCCAATTTTGCAAATTTTCCTTCTGTGAAGTTCCCTCCGGAAACTTCTGTAACTTTTCGATCTTTGATCTCTTCTTACTTAGTTTTTTAGCCTTCTTTCCGGTGAGCTTCGTCCTAGTATTCCTCTTTCCATTCTGATTCTTATCTCCTCCTGGCATAGTAACTTTGCGCTATTGAGATTCTTTCCTAGGATTTGAGGGCAATACTTCTTCTCTATCTGGGGTAGGTGCTTCAGTCTTCTGTGAGTCTTCTTGTGTTCTTCCAACTTCGACATCCAAGTTTCTGGTTTTAAATATCTTCGATCTATTCTCCTGTTCTTCAATCAAGTGTGCGATCCTCCTAGTCATGAAATCTTTCAACTCTTGCTTCTTTTGCTCTAAGACTTCTTCTTCTTTCCTTATGGCCTAATCCTTTTCAATCCAAGGTTTTCCTAGTAATATATCAAATGGGGCATTGTTCTCAATAAATTTAACAACCTCAAACTCTTCCTCTGTCAAAGTTCCATGAGCACTCATAGATATCTGGGTGAGATTTCCACGTAGGTTTATTAGCTTTCCTCTAAATAATCCTATTCCTCCCAATGAAGGAATCATAACAGGATTTCCTAAAGTTTCCCAAGTTTTTTCTGTCATAATATTCACATGTGTTTCTTCATCCAGAACACAGTCAATGTCGAAGTCTTTTATTCTTTCTTCTATGCACTCTTTTTCTTTGAAGATCTATGATAAGTTGATATTTTGGTGGTCATTCAGGGTTTCTTTTATTTGCAGCAATACAGTCTCTGATTCTTTCTGGGGTTCTGCCATGGTCTAAGTTTCTTGACCTTTCTCATGGTTTTCTTGTCTCATATTCATTCTTTCAAGCTTAGTAATCATTCTAGGGAAATCTAAAACTTCATGGTCCATAGCTTTACAACAAAGACAACTAGGTCTTCTATCAGGACATTCCTTAGCAAGATGTCCTGGTCTTTTGCAACTTTAACACAGGATTAATTTTTTCTTTCTCTTAAATGATCCCCAACCTTTCCTAAACTTCGCACTAGGATCATAGTAGCTAACCTGCAAAAACTTCTTTCTAGGGTCCCGCATCCATTTGTTAGTCCAAACATTTTATTTATGCATAGGAATAACATATATTTCACTATTCTTATCAGATCTACTCACATTAAACTTTTTTTCATCTAGTTGTGCCCTACTTTTCAAGCTAGGACATAATTTATCAAACATACCTAGATCCATACTTTTTGAAACACAAATTTCCACTTATATTACCTTTAATTAAGCACAAATCTTACAGATCTTACCTCTTTCCTCTAGATCTGACTCTTCTTCTTGGTACAGAGCTTCACAGATTAAGTAGAATGCTACGCACTAGGGAAAAATATATACACACAGAGCTTTCACAGTTTCGGGTCAGATCTTCACACAAAGCTCCTTTTTCCTTAGTTCCCAACAATCACAGTTTCATTCCTAGCAATGGAACCATTTGTTGGCACAGGGGCAGACCCAAGGTTCAACGCTACAACAACGCACCAACAAAACCCTAACTACCGACCCTTTCAGCAACACCTGCAAAGAAAATGAAGTCTCACCCGAGGTAGAGGCAGGGGTGGTTGTAGGAATCCAGTGTCTTCAACCTTAGCTGGGACACAGATATGTGATTGTAACACCTTAACAAAGCACTTAGTAGTTATATTTCATCAATATCCAGTCTTAGTTTATAGCACACTTAAACCCTAATAATAAATCAGTACAACATTCCCATAGATTCAATAGATTCAAGCACTAAGCATACTAACATATATCAGATCTAGCATTCATTCACATTATTCATCACTAAGATACCATATTAGATTCATGTATCATCTAACAATGCAATAAGCATTTAATCACATAAACAAGAGAGAAACCATAAAGCACAAAGCATTCACAACACAGGATATATGTGGTTCACCCCCACCCTAGGGCTACGTCCACCAACTCTTCGTCTTCTTTATTAGCTTCTTTTAATCTTATTACATGCACAGATCCTCAAGATCAACTCCGTAGAGGATAGGAGATCTGCGCATTCTTCGCTACATTCCCCTTCCCCAAGCTAGGTTACAGCACAAAGCCTGCATACAGTCTCTTACGGTCACTTTCACTCAGCCTTGCAAGTCTCACACAGTATGCAGAGAGAACTTACAACTATTACTTGCACTTAGCACAACTTACAATTGATTGACTGACTGACTGACTGACTCCTTCTTACATCACCTAGTCTTCTATTTATACATTATAAAGTTGGGCCTAAACATGAGTAAACCCATGGACCTATATTCCCATACCCGTTACATAATCCCAAAACCCAAAAATCCCTAAAAAGGGGTCGATATCCCGTGATATTCACTTTGTCTTGCGCTCCATCTTCGACAGCCTATCGAAGTCCCAAAAATAGGTCAAACATGACCAAGGATCCTCAAAACTTGGTCGAGGGCCAACAGGTTCTGACAAACCTTGGGATGATATGCATCACTGCTCTTATTTTCTCCCAGAGCTTGAAAGAATCGAACAAGACAGCTTTTGATATAGTTTGAGTGATATAGTCGATCACGTTGTAGTTCCACTTGATACGCATCACATTTATGTCGAAGGAAATATGGCGATCATTTCTCCTACTGTCTAGATCGACATCTCTCGTACCCCTGGTAAGGTCGAAAATGTAAATATCAGTGTGGATTATTCGCTAGAGGAAATCCTGATCTACACTGAAATATTCAAGGAGTTCTGAGATGTATTTGCTTGGTCCTATGAAGAGATGCCAGATATCGACGCTCGTATTGTCGAACATGAAATTAAAACTTATCCAGATGCTCAACCCGTTCGGCAACATCTCATAGATTTCAACCCTCGAAAGGCCCATGCTATTAAGGCAGAGGTGGAGAAGATACTTAATGCTAGCTTCATCTACCCATTTCCTTTAACCGAATGGGTATCCAACCCCGTTCTTGTAGATAATAAGCAAGGAACCATCCATGTATGTATGGATTTCTGTGACCTGAATAAGGCCTGTGTGAAAGACAAATTCCCCACACCTTTCATCGATCAGATTCTCGACGAGTGTGCGGGAAGTGAAGTATTTTCTTTTATGGATGGATTTTCAGGATATAATCAAATTCAAATTAAACCCGAGGATCAACACAAGATGACATTTATTTGTCCTTGGGTTACTTTTGCATACTGGAAGATGCCTTTCAGCCTTAAAAACGCCGGAGCAACCTTTCAGCATGCCATGACTTTCGCTTTTCACGATCTTAAGCACATATTCAAAGCTTATCTCGACGATCTCCCTGATCACTCTCACAAGAGAGCGGATCACGTTACTCACCTTTGACTCATTTTTGAAAGATGTCATTATTATAGAATCTGGTTGAACCCTCACCAGTGCATCTTTTGCGTTAAGTCTGGTCGTCTTTTAGGTTTTCTAGTTTATGAGACTGGGATCATAGTAGATCCACTTAAGGTTGAGGAAATACTTCATTTGCCTCCCCCATGCAAAGTTAGACAACATCAAGGTTTATAGGGGAAATCTAACTTTCCTCATAGGTTTATAGTGAACTATACCACTATCACTAAAGGTTTCATGTGTCTCTTGAAGAAGGACACCCCTTTTATCTGGGATGAGAAATCCCAGGAGTCCTTCAATGCTTTAAAGAAATCTTTGGTGTCAGCGTCTCTGCTGAACCCTCCTGACTACAGTAGATATTACTTACTTTATATTGTCGCATCCGAGGATACGATTGGTATGGTTCTAATTCAGGAGGATGATGAGCTCCATGAGCGCGTCATTTACTATCTTAGTCAAACTTTACTTGGTCGTGAACTTAATTATACCCACGTCAAAACGATAGCTTTGGCTATCGTTCACGCAGTCCAGCGTTTGCGTCATTACATATTACTTTGTAAGACTATGGTGGTTGTTGATGTCGAACCATTTCAATACGTCCTTACCAGGCGTATCATAGGAGGAAAATATAATAAATGGATTGTCATTTTATAGGAGTTTGATATTGATTTCGCTTCTGCGAAATCTAATAAATCCATAGTATTTGCGGAGTTAATATCCAATTTTCCACGATTAGATGAGGATGTTATCAATGATGATTCATTTGCGGATGAACACATTTTTCTTGTCTCATCGTCTGACCCTTGGTATGGAGACATTGTTCTCTATCTTCAGACTTTGAAGTTCCCTCAGCACCTCTCATGAGATGATCGACGACATATAAGATACCAAGATAAGAAATATACTATCGTCGGTGACACTTTGTATCGTCGAGGAATAGATGATATCTTGCATCATTATTTAAATCACAGAGAAGTCGTGTCTATCCTAAACGATTTCCACAGTGGGGCTTGTGGTGGTCATCTATCCCGGCTTGAGACAACAAAAAAACATTTGTGAGCCAGTTATTTCTGGCCTACTATCTTTAAGGATTGTCTTGAAGTGGTTAAGAAGTGTCACCCCTGCCAGGTGTTCACTCAGAAAATGTGCTTGCATCCAGCAACCCTTCACCCAGTCATTATTGTCGGTCCCTTCACCAAGTGGGGAGTTGACTTCTTTGTTTTCAACCCAACTTCAGTTGGGGGGCATCAACACATTATCATGGTCATTGACTACTTTAATAAGTGTTTCAAGGCCATGCCTATAGTTAAATCCAATGTAAAGACTATAGCTTCTTCATATTCAATCAGATTATCGCTTGGTTTTGTATCCCGAGTGATATTGTCACTAACCATGGAATTCACTTTCAGAATGAGATGATGGAAGAACTAGCAGCTAAACTGGGGCTTAAACATGGTCATTCTTCTCCTTATTATCCCCAGGAAAATGGGAAAGTAGATGCCATCAACAAGTCTCTCAAGACCATTTTGCAAAAAACTGTCAATCAGAGTAAGTCCGACTAGCACATCATGTTATATCCTGCACTCTGGCATACTAAACCTCGGTCAAGACTACCACTGGATTTTCCCCTTTCCAGTTAGGACATGGTGTGGAGGATATTTTACCCATTGAATGTGAAATCCCTTCTCTTAAGTTGGCAGTCGTGCTCCTACCTGACACTTATGATCTCAAACGACACCTTGTATACCTAAAGAGTCTTGATGAGTAGCGTCAGGATGCCTCTACGACTATCGAGGCAAATAAGCAACATTTCAAGGTCCAGTACGATAAGTCTGTCTGTCCTCGATTTTTCACTGAGGGTGACTTAGTCCTCTTGTATGATCAAGCCAAAGAACCGCTCGGGAAAGGAAAGTTTAAACCCATGTGGCACGGTCCTTACATCGTGCGACATTTTCTAGAAAAAGGGGCCTACGAGTTAGAAGATTATGAAGGGAATAAGTTGGTCGAGCCCAGACTTGAAAGTATACTACACTTAAGCCCTAGGCTTGGGCGGAAATCTTTGTATGCTTATGGAATTTAGTGTATTTATCTGTTTCTTTTTTGTCTTTGGGTTTCTTATCAAGTTTTCACTTGGTTGACATATGTCAACAGAGTCGTCAGTCTACTTAGGATTCACAGATGGGGCCAGTCGTCACACACAGAACTTGGCTTCCATCGCTTGGGTGAATTATTCACCTGAGGGTCTACTGATGTCTTCAGGAGGCGTACGCCTAGGGCCATCCATGAATAATGTGGCCGAATATAGCCTCGTTATAGAACTTTTACACAATTTTGTCTCACATGGCATATGTTCATTAGAAGTTCGCCTAGATTCTCAGTTAGTAGTACGTCAGTTGAACGACCGTTACTGCATTCATGATCCTACTTTACTCTAACGATTCCTACGGGTACGTCTTTTAGAATGACAATTTGATTTTATTACATATTATCATATTCCTAGGAGTTATAATTATGTATCCGATGCTTATGCTAACTATGTTTTAGATTGGCATTTGTCACATATTTAAAAGAAAAGAAAACCTCTAACCAATGTACACATTGTAAAATATAAGTAAAATTGAATATCCTTCTTTATATATTTCAAAACATATGGTGTTTATAGTACAAACTGGGGCTAACACCCTCAATATACATATACATCCAGTATCATAATATCCCACGACATTTATGCTTGTTGTTATGGGTAAATTGATATATGCGGACATGAACTAATCCCCCTAGATCCACCTGGATCTAGAACAAAACAAGACGGAACAATACGCTTTCCCTAAGTTGTGATCATTGAGTTTACTATCAAAAGAGGAATAGATAATGTTGGTTTCAAAAGTCACTCCTGGATTGCAGTAGGGGTAAGCCTGAGGCCCATTAGTTTATGTCACTATTTGTTGATAAAGGGTGATGAATGGAAGTAAACTCAGAACATTATCGTTCAAACTCAGAAACTAGGCCAGGCATGCACAAGAAAATGAGGTCTTGGTTTAACTTCAGACAGTAAGTTGTAATAAGGATGAGTAGGAGGAAGACTTCTGTGAGGAAATGTGAAGGCCTGTTGTAGGCATTAAGCTTCCAATAGCCTGTAGAAGAAAACTTTGAATACAAGAACCTCTTATATTCAAAAGTAGAAACACTAAAAGAACATAACAACGCTATAATAAATCCTTTATCATAACACAATAACGACCATTAATGTAAATCAATCAATCATGAACCCTTTTAGTATGAGACGGAAACCAACCGAAAAGGAGAACTGCCTTACATTGAACAAGAAATTTTCATATGCGGATACATAGCCAGGAAAACCAATGCTTCATTAAAACATTACAGTAGAGATCTCTGTTCTACCATCCATGCTTAAAAAATATGAATATTGAGTCTATATACTCAGAGAAATTCACCTCCTTGGCCCTAGGAGGGTAGCTGAGCTACCTCATTTAAGGCTTTACGTGTGCATGATCTTCCTTTAGACTGTACACATAGCTTCTTGTCTGACACTGCTTCAGATAACATGGCTTCTATAGGGAAACTATCCATCGGAGTACCATGAGCTGACTGCTTCTGACCCTTCCCATGCCTTCCACTTATGGGTTGAGCTGAGATCTCAACCACTTGCTCAATATTCATTAACTGCTTCTTCCATGGAGGGTGGACGAGACTGAATACATAGAGAGTGACCACATGTAGGCTTTCCAAATCTTGGAGGCCAGCCTTCATTTCTTTAGGTTTCACTCTCAACGTAACCACAGGGCCATGCAACTGTCTTCAAGGATGCTTCGACATTTTCCTTTCGGGGATTTCCGCATGTTATGTCTAGGATCCCCGATACCCTGTGTTGCGAAATTGCCCTATCCAAACTAATGACTTTATCTTCCCTTAACATCGACGGCCAAGATTTCTTCCTTATCCGGCTCTTAGCCATATTTGGTTTGAACATGCGCCTATCTTTTCCCTTTAGCCCTACTTTCTATATGATAGTGGGTTGTGACCTTGCGCTAAAACCAAAGGTGCTCCATGGATTTCGGGTATCGGTGATGGGAGGGAGTAAACTCCTCACCCTTGATAATCTCGATTGTCAAAATTGCGAAGGGGGCTACATCGTGCTGGTGCCTTCCTTACCCCCCGCTCATATAATCACCGGCTAGGATCATGGGCCTATCCCCAAGGGATTTTACATTTCGCGCTTCAGGGTTTCGAAATGCAGTGGAGGAGCGACCCCTTGTCTTTTAAAGTCCCGGTAGACAAAATGCGGAAATGCCTCCTAGGGGATTTTACATTTCATGCTTCGGGGTTTCGAAATGCAGTGGAGGAGAGACCCCTTGTCTTTCAAAGTCCCGGTAGCTGAAATGTCGAAACGGCTCCTGGGGGATTTTACATTTCGTGCTTCGGGGTTTCGAAATGCAGTGGAGGAGCGACCCCTTGTATTTCAAAGTCCCGGTAGCTAGAATGCCGAAACGACTCCTGGGGATTTTACATTTCGTGTTTCAGGGTTTTGAAATGCAGTGGAGGAGCGACCCCTTGTCTTTCAAAGTCCTGGTAGCCGAAATGCCGAAACGGATAATAATTTCGTGAATTTGGCCATAAGAGATGAGCCCATGCGCTAAACCTTGTGCAACTTCGTGACTAAAGCTTACCCGATGACTGTTGATCTGCTCCATCTATGGATCCTCATCGTTGAAAAAAAAATTCCCGCTCACTTGATTTTAAGCCTGAAATGGACTTCTTCTGTGTGTTTCACTTGGTGCTCATGACTGCGGCCTTTGAATAAAACACATTTGATGGGTTTTTAAACCCCATTTCTACGCATTTACACCAAGGGCTTGAAATCGGAGAGAAATACCCCCTTGCAAGAACTGGCACTAACATTAGGCTCCATGGGGGATAGAGTCATCCCTGTGATGCTCTATGAACTCCTTTTGCAGTTCCAGTTGGCTTTTGTTTGCCTATGGAGTCATTTAATAAGCCGAAAATAAACAGAAAAACAATATTTACAAAAACAGAGGAGTCGTCTAAGGCTCAAACAAAACATTTCTTCAGGAAATGCCCATTTTCTAGGCCATTAAAAAATTCTTCACCCTCCAAATCCTGCAACCTGTACGTGTTATTTAAGAATACTTCAGAGATTTTCAAGGGCCCGATCTAGAGGGCATCAAACTTGTTGTTTTTGCCCCTATCCTGCCTGGGTGCATCCCACTTATGCACCAAATCTCCCAGCTTGAATTCCTCCTTCCTAACCTTCCTATCAAAGGCTTGCTTGATCTTTTGCTAATGACTATGAGCTATGTCCATTACTTTCTCCCTGACCTATTGCACTTCCACCACTTGATGAACTCTTCTGACCATATGGTCTAGCTCTCCTTCATGATCTTGAAAGAATTTCTCTACAGGTAAAGCGAGCTGAGTGGGAAACATATCCTTCGTCCCATAAACAATTTGAAAAGGTGAGGTGCCCAGGGACTTCTTTGTTGTCACTCGATCAACCCATAGAGCGAATTTGAGATTTGAATCCTAGGCCCTCTTATTGTCTTCCAATAATCTTTTAATGAGTTTGATTATAATTTTATTGGAAGATTATGCCAGTCCATTTCCTTGAGGATAATAGGGAGTGGAGTGAATTAGTGAAATCTCAAACTGCTCATAGAACTTAATCAGAGGCTCGGACTTGAAAGAAGCAACATTATCAGTGACAATCCTGCTGGGACAGCCAAATCTGGCTATGATATCCTCCAGGAAGATGATAATTACTTTGTGTAATGCACTCCTGGTGGGGGTAGCTTCTATCCACTTGGTGAAATAGTCTGTTGCTGTCAAGTCCATCTGTGTTTGCCACTTGAAGGAGGATGAATTTCTCCAGTGAAGTCCAACCCCCACTGTTGAAAGCGTGTTAAAGATACTACAGGATTTAGTGGTAGAGATTTGATCTTCTGCCTTCCTGAGAACCTTTAGCATTTGATGCAAGCTCTGAATTCTCTACAAACATCAGTGAATAAGGTGGGCCAATAGTACCCAACCCTGAGAATTTTTTGAGCTTTGGTCTTCCAGAAATGATGCCCTCCACAAAGGCCGCTATGGAAATCAAACATAACTTTTTGGGCTTCCTGTGGATTCAGACACCTCAGAAACACCCCTAGAGGGTCTCTCCAATACAAGACTTGGTCAATAAGGAAATATCTGACCACCTTGAGCTTTAAATCTCTTGCCTTTCTTTTTCCCATTCCATCAGGAGGCTTCAACTCTTGCAGAAAGTATAAAATTTCTCTGTACCAGGTGCATTCTGCTAGTGATAAGCTGCCCTGAGAGATTTTGATGGATGACTCAGCTTGTTGATTTTCTGAGCAAGCATTGATGAAGCTAACCCCCAAGGCCTTGCAATTGGATTTAGCCAAGAGCTTGGCTAAACCCTGCCCTTTAACCAACTTGGTGGGCTTTATCTCCAGGTCATACTCAAGGATCTTGGCAATCCATTTACCTTTTCTCCCATCTATGTCGTGTTGTATAAGGATGTATTTCACAGAGGCTAAAGGAACATATGCAGTCACTCTTGAGTGCAAGACATAGACTCTAAAAACTTTGAGAGATTTCACCAAGGCATAGGCCTATTTCTCCATGATCTCATACCTGATTTTTGCATCTCTTAATGCCTTACTGAAGAAGGAAATGGGTTGCTCTCGCCCTTCCTCATTTTTCTGCAATAAGACCGCTGCTACTGTACCAAAAGAAGGAAAAGAAAAAACTAGGAAATCCTTGGAATAATCAGGAATGACCAGCACAGGTGCCTCAATCAATGCCTTTTTTATTTGGACGAAAGATTCCCTGGGTTCAACGGTCCATTTTAATTCATTTCCATTTCTGAGTGTGGTTGTGATGTGTTTCGCCAACTCAGCAAAATTTGAGACGAACCGCCTTAGAAAGTTAATCTTCCCTAAAAAAGCCTGAACTTCCTTTCTAGACCTGGGAAGTGACAGGGTCTTAATTGCCTCTACCCTACTGGGATCAATTCACACTCCCTCTATTGATACTATATGGCCTAACAGCTTCCCCTCCTTCATGGCAAACAAATATTTCTTGGGATTTAAGGAAAGGACAAAACTCCGGCATTTCAAGAAAACTTTCCTCAAGTGATAGCAGTTCTCTATGTCGGACCTGGAGAAGACTGTGATGTCATCCAGATAGATCACCACAAACTGATCTTTCTCCCCGATGAAGGCTATGTTTGTGGCTTTCTGAATTGTTTCTCCTACTTTCATTAATCCAAAAGTCATTTCGGCATACATGAATGTGCCCCAAGGAGTGGTGAAGGTTGTTTTTTCTCTTTCCTCAGGCATGACTGATATTTGATTATAGCCAGAAAAACCATCAATCATGGATATCCTAGATGCACCAGTTACCCTCTACAATATGTGTTCCATGTTGGGCAAGGGATAGTTGTCTTTCTTTGAGCTCTTGTTCAGGTTCCTGAAACCAACACATAGCCTGATTTATCCACTTTTCTTCCTCACCAGGACCAAATTTGCCACCCACTTAGAATATCTCAAGGGGACAATGATTTGGGCATCTAACAATTTCTTCACTTCTCTCTCCATGACAGGCAACAACATAGGATTTATCTATCTTAGCTTCTGCCTAAATGGCTTAGCCTCTTCCTTCAGTGGGATATTGTTTTCAATGATAGATGTGTCATATGTCTTGAGGTCTTCATAGGTCCATGCAAACACATCGGAAAATTCCCTTAATAACTCGGTATATTCGGCCCTCTGCTCTTTGTTCAAACTTCTTGACAACTTGACAAACTTAGGCTCCTCTTGTGTGTCTATGTTGCACTATGGTGTATCAACATCTCCATTTGAAACCCTACCCTTGACTGCCACATCACTTCCATCGAACAATCTTTCTAAAGGGACTAGTCCCTTCAGAATGTGATTGCTAGGCAAATGAATAATATGGTGATTAGCAATTTTATTTAAAAATATCTTAGGGTGAGGGTGACTTTCGAGATCAGGATCCTGATCAATGTGCAATGCATAAAATTCATCGACAGACTGAAGAATTTTTTTGATTTCAAGATTGTCTTCAAATACCTTCCAATGCTTGATATTGTACGGAACATATGGCCTATATCTTATCTCAACATCATATTTTATCTTAGGCAACAGAGGGATCCTGAACAGACTAGTTGAGATAGCTAAGGAATCGGCCAAAGTATTTTCCTCTCTTGGAATAAAAGAAATGTTGAAAGCTGAGAATAAATTATCAATCAGGTCCCACACCTCATTTTTGTAACTCCTGAGCTGAGGATGCTTAGCCTGATAAGAATTTCTAACTTTTTGGATTATCAACTCAGCATCTCCGAACACTGCTACCTCCTCAATTCCCATTTCTTTTGCATCCCTTAAACCCAGAACAAGATCTTCATATTCTGCCACATTATTGGTAGCTTCAAATTCTAGCTCGTATGACAGGGATATGGTTTCCTGACAAGGTGACACAAAAAACACTCCAGCGCCAACGCCTTCACTAGAAGAAGCTTCGTCAAAGAACATCTTCTAAACAGAGGTGGCTGGAGGAGGTATCTCGTGATTAAATATGGGTTGCTTTCTGATTTGAAAAGGGGCTTCAGGAGTATTGGTGAGATGCAATAAATTAGACCCCAAATCAGTGTCAAGTGCAAAGATAGGATGATTGGTGGGGTTTGATTCGTCACTAACAATGTAGGCCAGATGAGCTTCTTTGTACAACCTCCTGTATTCCCCTCCAAAGATTGGAATGGTGGCATATGTGATATCCATCTGTAATGTTCCTCCAATTTTTTTAATCCAAGATATTGACAACAACATGCCGAACTTGGGGGGAACATCAGCTACTACAACGTCCATGACCACACTCTTCATTGGAAGATGAAATAAAGAGACCACCAAGTCTTTGATGACTCCAAGGCATTTCACCCTCCTTGAATCAAAATATTACAAATTGTGATAAGCCTTTGTCACTTCCAGTCCCAATTATTCCATGACTATTTTGGGCATAAGGTTGTGGGAAGCTCCTAAATCCATGAGGCAATTATGCAGCACCTTATCATGTATGTTCAGGGATGTGTAGAAGGGAGGGGATGAATCATCTTTGTCTTCTACCATGGGAACTAGGACAACTGCTAGCTTTTCATCTTGAAGATTTACTGAGTTTGTGAAAGGCTGGGGGGACTCAGATTGTAGCATTTTGGAAAGGGACCTTTGAAATCTTCATTTTTAACTAGTTCTGAGAGAGGTATGGGAATTCTAATATTTTGAATTTCATGATCAAAACTAAAGGAGGAAAGAGGCTTAGGAGCTTCCCTTACCTCAGAGACAGGTTCTTTGGCTGTTGGCAAATTATTCTGAGTTTTCTTTTCTTTAGTAGTGATTTTTGCAGGTTTAGCAGGCCCTTTCGCTATGAGGGGTTGATCATGGCTATCAAAATTCCCTTATTTCTTCTTTGACCTAAGATGGCATCTATTAGGAGTGTTTTTGGCCTTTTTCCCTTTACTCCACTCATTGATTTGAATTTTCATAAGGGATCCTTCATATGCAGATTGAGTCAAATGGGGAAAAGGGGAAGTGTCTTCAATACAATGAATTTCAGGGTCGAGCTCGTCTATCTCCTCTCCTTCCTCATGAGAAACTAGGTTATTTTGGGGAGGGTTCTAAATCCTCTGATCATATTTGTATTTTCTCCTTTGTTCCCTTGGCAAGGCCTGTGGCACATTGTTACTAGGCCTCCTGAAGCCTTTGTTATTAGTATTTTGGGGATTTCTGTACATGGTATTCTCTTATAACTCCCACCTTTCCATTCTAGCCGAAAGATATTTGAGCACTTTAGTTACCTCTCCCGTCTGAAAGGGAAGGGGAGAGGAATTGGATGGGGAGGCTTCAGGTCTCTTCCTGGATATGTCTCTATCTGCCTTATTCCTAAGTCGGTCAACAACCAATATGTTAGATTCTACTTCCACGATTGCATCCTGCATGTGAGCTTGAGTAGTCACTCTCCTTTCCCTCAACAGGAGGCAGAAATCGGGATCAAAATCACCAGCATAAGTGATTTTAGCAAAGGATTCTAAAGGCTTTATCTCAGCGGGGATCTTATTGTACATTCTATTGAATCTCTTGGAGAAGTTAGAGATAGAATCTCCCTCCTTTCTCTTCAGAGACCCAAACTCTGTCATGTAATACATGAAGTCTTTTTTGTCTCCCCACTGTCTCAAAAAGGCATTATCCAAATCCTCAATCCCATCGATAGATCCAGGAGGCAGGGCCCTAAACCACTTTCTAGCCTCACCTTCAAGGCTATGGACAAAAATCCTCATCCATACGTCTGCATGCATGATAATATGATCATCTATAAAATTGTAAAAGGCTTCAAGTTGTTCTTCTATAGCTATGTCCTCTTCGCTTGCAAACTTGGGCAGCTGCTTAAGGTAGCCATATGCTAGAAGGGCATTAAGAGGCTGAGGTAACAAAAGGGGAGCATACCTAGCAGCTATTATAGCCTCCATTCTGGTCATAGGGGGATTTTCTCTTGCCACGGGAATATTAGGTGGAGGAGAACTCGAAGGAGAAGAAGCTCGAACAGGGGATACTAGAAATGAGTTTCCAGGTGGAAGGGGGAACAATGGGGGATTTAGAGAGAAGGCTAAGGGGCTTGAGTCAACATATGCTTCTCTCTGTGTAGTAGCAAAAACAGTAATAAGAGGAGGAGTGGTAAAGCTAGAGGTGGGGAAATCTTCTGTGGTCCTGGGTCTACGCCAAGGCACAGATGAAAGGGAGAGGGGAGTGACAAGGATTTCTCCCTCCAATCCCAGACCAGGAGGGGAAAACTCAGCAGAAACACTTCCGAAATTCAGGAAACGGGAAACTTCAGAAAAAGGTTTTCTAGGAAGCTGAGAAGAAGAAAATGGAGTTTCTACAGAAGGATATGGAAAAGTACCTGGTTTAGTGGTGGAAGTTTCTCCTTCAGAGGCCTTTCCTTTTCTGATAATTTCCTCTAGATCAGCTTCAGGTGTAGCTAGAGGCAGTTGTGGATGGGACCACATGTGTCTACCTCTGGAAGCCATAACTAAAATAGCAGGCTCACCACAGTGGAGATGTCACAATGGAGTCACTAGGTGCACAGTAGAAATCTCGTAGAGCTATGATGCCTGATGCACCTTCAGAATCAGAGGCTCGATGTCGTTTGATCCCAGGGAAAATTTTCAACTTCGTCCCCGGCAACAGCGTCAGAAGTCAATCCTGGATTGCAGCAGGAGTAAGCCTGAGGCTCATCAGTTTATGTCACTATTTTTTTATAAAGGGTGATGAATGGAAGTAAACTCGGAACATTATCGTTCTAACTCAGAAACTAGGCCAGGCATGCACAAGCAGATGAGGTCTTGGTTTAACTTTAGGAAGTAAGTTGTAATAAGTGTGAGTAGGAGGAAGACTTATGTGAGGAAATGCGAAGGCCTGTTGTAGGCATCAAGCTTCCAATATCCTGTAGAAGAAAACTTTGAATACAAGAACCTCTTATATTCAAAAGAAGAAACACTAAAAGAACATAACAACGCTATAATAAATCCTTTATCATAACACAGTCATGACGATTCATGCGAATCAATCAATCATGAACCCTTTTAGTATGAGACGAAAACCAGCTGAAAAGGAGAACTGCCTTACATTGAACAAGAAAATTTCATATGCGGATACATAGCTAGGAAAACCAGTGCTTCATTAAAACATTACAAACGGGAGCTGTGCTCTACCATCCATGCTTACAAAATATGAAAACTGAGTCTATATACTCAGATAAATTCACCTCCTTGGCCCCAAGAGGGTAGCTGAACTACCTCATTTAAGGCTTTACGTGCACATGATCTTCCTTCAGACTGTACACGCAACTTCTTGTCTGACACTGCTTTAGACGACATGGCTTCTGCAAGGAAACTGTCCATCAGAGTACCACAAGATGACTGCTTCTGACCCTTCCCATGCCTTCCATTTATGGGTTGAGATGAGGTCTCAACCACCTGCTCAATATTCACTAACTGCTTCTTCCATGGAGGGTGGCCGAGACTGAATACATAGAGAGTGACCACGTGTCGGCTTTCCAAAGCTTAGAGGCGAGCCTTCATTTCTTCAGGTTTCACTCTAAACGTAACCGCAGGGCCATGCAACTATCTTCAAGGATGCTTCAGCATTTTCCTTTTGGGGATTTCCTCATGCTGTGTCCAGGATCCCTGATACCATGTGTTGCGAAATTTCCCTATCCAAACTAATGACTTGATATTCCCTTAACATCGACGGCCATGATTTCTTCCTTATATGGCTCTTAGCCGTCTGTGGTCTAAACATGCGCCTATATTTTCCCTTTGGCCCTACTTTCTATATGATAGTGGGTTGTGACCTTGCGCTAAAACCAAAGGTGCTCCACGGATTTCAGGGATCGACGATGAGAGGGAGTAAACTCCTCACCCTTGATAATCTTGATTGCTAAAATCCAAAAAGGGGATACATCATGCTGGTGCCTTCTTTACCCCCCGCTCATATAATCACCGGCTAGGATCGTGGGCCTATCCCTGAGGGATTTTACATTTCGCGCTTCGGGGTTTCAAAATGCAGTGGAGCAGTGACCCCTTGTCTTTCAAAGTCTCGGTAGCCGAAATGACGAAACGACTCCTGGGGGATTTTACATTTCGAATTTCGGGGTTTTTAAATGTAGTGGAGAAGCGACCCCTTGTCTTTTAAAGTCCCGGTAGACGAAATGTCTAAATGGCTCCTAGGGGATTTTACATCTCGCGCTTTGGGGTTTCGAAATGTAGTGGAGGAGTGACCCCTTGTCTTTAAAAGTCCCGATAGATGAAATTCCAAAACAAATCCTGGGGGATTTTATATTTCGCACTTTGGGGTTTCGAAATGCAGTGGAGGAGAGATCCCTTGTCTTTCAAAGTCCTGGTAGCCAGAATGCTGAAAAGGCTCCTGGGGGATTTTACATTTCGCATTTCGGGGTTTGGAAATGCAGTGGAGGAGCCACCCCTTGTCTTTCAAAGTCCTGGTAGCTGAAATGCTGAAATGGCTAATCATTTCGTGACTTTGGCCATAAGATATGATCCCATGTGCTAAACCTTGTGCAACTCCATGACTCAAGCTTACCCGATGACCGTCGATCTGCTCCATCTATGGATCCTCACCGTTGAAAACAAAATGCCCGCTCGCTTGATTTTAAGACCGAAATGGACTTCTTCTGTGTGTTGTGCTTGGCGCTCATGACTGCGGCCTTTGAATAAAATGCATTTGATGGGTTTTTAAACCCCATTCCTACGCATTTACACCAAGGGCCTGAAATCAAAGAGAAATACCCCCTTGCAAGAATTGACACTAACAGATAACATACCTTATGAATCTCTCCCTTAAATATTTGTTGTCCCTACTTCACTCTGGTGCTCCTATGAGATCAAATCTGTAATGACACAAGGCAGCCAATGTGAAAGCAACAATAGTATAATTCAACGACAACCTAAACATGTGATCAAGAAATCATGTAATAAAATACCAATCATTTTATGGGAAAGAGACATGCCACGTATTATATTAATGGAAAGTAGAATATACAACCGAATGCCTTGATGTCGCAAGTTCCCTTTTGATGGTCCTTCGTTCCAACACACACATACACTTGCTCCGAAATTTGTATGAAGATAATCCACAGAATATTGATGGACAAATGGATGCCTTAGGTATCACTCAAAATAGGATTCTTCACACAACATTCAGCCTATTCTCTTTATCAATTCTCGGCTTGATCTTTCTTAACTTTGCTTAACCTTTTCCATGAGAGGCCCCTCCTTATATAGGAGAAGATGAAGTGGTTAAAGGGATGAGGATGATCCCACCAAATCAGAGAAACCAGTAGGATAGAAACCATACGGACGCCACCTCACATTCTAGAAGATTCCCCTTCTAGAAACTTCGTGAAACATCTTTCCTCTTTTATCTTTGGAACGTCGTTGCACCCTACCTATAGAGAAGCCTGCGGAAACCCCGTGAGCCACCTATAGTGCAGCCTACGGAAATCATAGATTTTTGCACTGTGTAATATCTGCAGCCTGTGGACCCTTACCAAAAAGTAGTCCTGTAGAGGAGGAAAGAAGTTGCTTTTCTCAGGAAAAAATTCATTTTGGGAGCCTGAACACATGTTTTTGAAATCATCATCATGGTGACCAAAATAATGTGTAACACATGTGGCACCAGATGTGTGTCATGGTAGAAAACCACGGCCTTTACGAGACATCGAAAGAGTGGTACCCATGACCAGGGTACACCAACCACATGTCGTTGCATGGCTCTAGGCAGATCCTCTACCTAAACCATGGGTATCCTGTGAGTCAGACACGACAGGTTTCCCTGCACGTTTTGTAGCACCCTCGCGGATTCTCCTCCCACTTCTTCATCTCCCCGGTTCCTCTGTCGATGTCAAGGGAAACCCTCTAGCCATCGCAGACCCACGTCTGCAGAACATAAAGTCTAGTCAATACTTAAACATCATCCAAAAATATTTTTGTCCTAATTATACAAAAATACAAAAAAAGGAAATATGTAAAAACTTTTTGACATACCTATATCACCATAAGCGGCTCCTGGTGGAAATGACATGTCTGGATCTCCTATGAAGTCTATCCCCTCATAAGGATAGTCATTCAAAGCGATGACCTATCACCGCCACCAGTAGAAAACATCCTCGTTGTAGGTTGTCGTCACCCTACCTCCTCCCTGTCACCTCATCACCTCGGTCCACCATGCCATGGTCGTATCACGAGGTCCTCTCGAGAGAATCTCAACTCAGGGTCCCAAACCTGGAACCCGCTCGAAAAAGAAACTGCATAAGATGGATGAAAACCCGAAATTCCTTTTCCCCCCCTGTTTACACTACGTCAATTGGCTCTTCATATTGGCCAATAGGGAGGTACACCAGTCATACAATGTGGGTCTCGCACACTGTAGTGCATAAAACATGAGCAACCTCGATGCCTGGTACAACGAGGCTGAACCTATGATCCTGGTCAAAACTAAGACGATGATCTTCATACTGAGGTTGTTTATTGTCCAGATAGGGACTTGACTACCTACCTTAGGATTCTCGGCTACACAATGGGCATCGATATATTATTCTGTCTTCATCCCACTACCGCCCCCACATGATTTGAGGTTCACAACCTCCCCCCAATGCGATAAACCAGTCAGAAAGTAGATGTCCTCCACTTAAATTCTCAATGGTTTCCCATCGAGATTGAAGCTCTCACTATCAGGGTCCCAGTAACCCACCAACATCTACAACAACCTCACCCAGGCTCTCATCCCTTTGAGCGCCCAAAACTTATACAAACCACATCGCTTTAAGGCCATTTGGGCCACCGGATCTCAATCTATAGCAGTATCAACCTCCTCATGTTCCCTTTCTCACCATTCAAGCACCATCCTGTCAAAAACAAACACAATTTTGAGTTAGAACCTTTCATTTTGGTCATTTGCGTGCCTGTACATAGCTTTATTTGCACACAATCGCGTGTAGGACTCAATATATGCCCCATGTAGTTAATACAGGAGCGTATACCTCGTCTTATACGCAACCTAATCACAGACAGCCCACATACACCGAAATATCTACTTTGTCATTTAAATAACTAAAAATTTAACACCTAATTCAAAAATGTAATCCATTGAAATTGAAGAGGAAGAGATCAAGACTTACCTGATCTAGACAGCTCGTGATTTCGTTGTTGGATGCTCCCACAATCATCGTTTGAATCCTGGAGGAATTTTGGTCTAATTTGCACTAGTTGGGTAAAAAATCAAAATGGTATGGTAATTTTTTATTTTATTACTATTTATAAATCATTTTTACCCACTTTATATATTTTAAATCATTTCTGCACCTAATGGACTAATACAAAAGTGGATCGAGTTGGTTTTTGCAGTTTTAACCTAGCTTTCTTGCAGATTTCAGTACTTTGTCAACCGTTTGCCACCTGGGGCAGGTATATTCATTACCCAGCATATAGGATAGGTATCCATTCCATTATGAATTTTTTCATTATCCTATGACTGTCGCTCTTTATGCCTTAAGTACGAACCCATTTGTTGCGACACAGAACCTTCCATCTACTATAAATTCATGTCGTTATCAAGTGGTAGAGACTTACCAAACATGGGTGCCCTAGTTAGATCCCCTACTTCATTTGGTGCCCATGCAGAGATTTTTTCATCAAGACTGGGAGTCCCTCACAAATCGTACTTGACTTTATGCTGAGCCTCATTTCTCATTCATAAACATGCAACCTTTTACCTCATGGACTCCCAAACGAGTTTAATTTAAGCTCTTTTTCATCTCATCATTAAAAAAGAGAAAAGATTGCCGAGTGATTTGTACCTTTCACACTCATTAAATTGGATTTGAAATATCATGAGTCTTAGTTAAGCTCTTTTCCGACTCGTTACCAAAAATAGAAAATATCGCCGAGTGAACTTGTCATTTTCACACTCGTAAATTGGATTTGAAAAGACGTCTACTTGGCACAAGTTTACCCCTTTTTCACACCAAGTAGACTAAAAGACATAAAAAGTACATTTTTTGGCGTTAAGTTGTGATTTCATCTCATGCCCCTCCTTGCAGTATTGAGCCTATAGTCGATTCTCGCTTTGCGTTATAAATCGTTTTCCTCAGTAGTTTGCATCCTCAACCAAGCAGAGCCTTGTTTATATCCTTCGCAATTTGACACCCTATACCTAGGAGGGAACATCCCCCTAGTGTCCATATCCCGCATGCACTTCCCTACATTGAGCATAGGTACGTTCCACTGATGGAACTAGTTTTTCTTACTTGCGACAGTTGTTTCCTCCTCTGTATCATAGCATTCATTTGTTATGAAAAAAAAAAAAAATGGGTGGGAAGGGAGTACTATATTATATTTGGCAACAGTCGTGTCGCCTTTGAACAGAGCACAAAGTTATTTGATTCCATTCATCATAATTTTTGGATTAGCATGGCCTTAGGAAGCTGAACTCATTATAGAGCCTTCTCTATCCACTGGTTACTCTTCCATTTCCTATAGACAACCTCATTGATGCCTCCTACATCTCATGATTTTATCATTGGATCTATCATGTCAGAGTCCACCATATGTCTCATGCTCTTGTTCAAAGGAAGTTTATCAACCTATGTCAGCCACTCCTCAGAACTCTTGACTTTTCATGTCATCCATACCCTCAATTTGTCTCAGAATCACATAACAATTTAGTCCTATCATGCACCCTGACCCTAATTTCATCATTGGGAGGTAACCTTGAACCCAACATTCGACATTTCATCATTGGTCATTGACTAGGTGGTTTCCCTTGTGTTCGACGACAAGAAATCTATTCACACATTGGGATTTGTGCAGTGTCTTGGATGCCATTAGCATTATTGGTGGTTTCCTCGCCTTTGTCAACAGTTTTTATCATTGGCTTATATTCATAGGGTCTTTTTTGTGTACTGCTTGCACTTGGCACACGTGAAAGATGCACAGGTTCATTGGTTTGTGAACTTGTTCTTTCTCTGATTTCCACCAAATCATGAAGCTCCTACTTTGTACCTCGTTTTGACTGATGAGAGATGTCTTAATTCTCTCCTTTCAGTAGGTCTCTTTCCATCGACATCAACCCATTATCTAGAAATGGGACCTAGAGTCTTATGAGTACCTTGAGGCTTGCAGTCATCAGTGGCAGTCTCTCTCGCCATCGACAGTTGGGAATACATCAAGGTCTCCTGATAGATGGATTCTTCAGGTGTTCAACACCGACTCCTCTATTCACATTTGTAAGAATGTACTCGATGCCTTGATACCTACTTTCATTATTAGTAGGTTGTCTCGCATTTGTTAACGGTATACATCAATGACCGGTAGTCAAATGATCTCTCATTGTGTTTGACCTAAACTCCTTTATTCACATGATGTATACTTGCACCTTTGGCGGATTGTGTAGAAGACTTGAAGACACCACTATGTGGCCGCAACTTTCCTGACTTGTTGCTTCCTTTTCATTGGACCAGTACCTATATGAATTTAGTGATCATGGGATAACAAATTGTACTCCATGGTATACAGATATCTTCAGTTTGGTTTTGAGACTGTTTCTAATGGGCCTTTTCCATGACTATGAAAACTATAGGCATAGGATCACATTTGTATTTACCTATTCATGGCCATAGACATTGATATGGTATATTTTTCACATGGATCTGCAGTGTAATTTTGGAAGCCATGTATGCAAAGTCAATGAAGAATGTAATGAGCAATTGAGTTTGTCCAGCTAGTTCTCTACCACTCCACTTCTGGGTTGTTTATAACGTATTTCGGCCATCGCAGATACTCCTTTGAACTCACACATTAGGGGGCATCTGTTAGAACAATATTTTCTTCACCCTATGCAATCTTGCAGAGAGGGCCTTACTCCATTTCCCTATGCAGACTTACTTTCCTTGATTGATGAATCCAGAGACAAAAATAAATATTTTTCCACTTATATGCACCTTGAAAGATATACACCATGTGTATACAATGGCTTCTCCACTACAGCCCGCATACATCAGGATTTGTGCCATAAAATAAAAAATTAAATGTCGGGTTTCCATGTCATGACAAGAGATCTATGATCCTTGGCCTTCCATATACTAGAAACATTCCGACTTGGCCCTTCAATTGCATTTTGAAGGCTATAAAGAAGCCAATTCTGAGCTATGGAAAAGGGAGAGATAATTCAACTTTGAGAGCAAAGTTACTCTGGAGAAATTATTACTTCATTATTGAGTATGCATCCCTTTTTCCTTTAAGTCTGAACACAATTTTCATCCCCCAAGATATTCCCTTATTGATGTAGAACCCCTTTTTCTCCCTTATATGAGCTTACCTTTGGTGGAGGATTGAAGTGGTGGAGGCCTAGTTGGAAGGAACTCGGTTTCTTGTGTTAGCGATAATTCTTGTCGTGGGCGCGAGAGCATTCGGGTGTGCAAGTTGCACGAAATGCTCAAGCGCAGCACGAGAGAATCCATATTTTTCCAAGTAGCAGGTCAAGTGAGCGGGCAAAGTGTCATCGGTAGCATCCAAGGTCTATTTTGCGAAGCAGATCAACAGTCAGTGGGTAATTGCACTCAGTCGAGTCACGCCAAGTATAGCGCAGAATCTTTCAAACAGGTGAACGGTCAAAAGTCTCCGTGGAGAACTCGCGAAGTAACGAGGGTCGTTGATCACGATCCGGTGATGCGTGGGTTCATTTCTTGAACTCAGGGTTCGTGAGTTCATAGGGCGGACCATATCCTTTGGTTGCGCGAGATCGCGAGTCGCGACGATTGTGGAAAGGAAAAGAGCCATCACCTCTCGGGATTTCGCGGAGGGAGAGTTCCAAGGTGCGACAGTCCAACTCGCGAGGTCGCGAGTTGCGAGAGGTGCCAGCACTTAAGCCTTAGCCAACGGTTATGTGTTGAGGGTACCGACAGTAAAAAGGCTCCTCTCCTTTTTGCCCATCGCGACTTTGAAGAACGAGGACCAGCCTCCTCCCAGCCGCGAGACGTGAAGTGCTGAAAGCATTCAGGACTTGGGCCCATAGTATCACCGAAGTGTTTTCAACCGTCCATCCAGAGGGAACACCTGGCAGCAAGTAGATCCATCTCAGCGCCTCGCCCATCATGACTCCAACACACAAAGAACAGCTCTGTTATTTTCCGATACATGAGTTCCCGGGAGAATCTCGGACCTGAGCCCACGGCATCACTGGGAGAAGTAAGAACTGTCAAATCTAGACAGACACGTGGCACCAGATTGAGCTGCCTCGGCATATCGCTCATCGCGATTTCGATCAGCAAGGATCAGCCCCTCCATATTCACGAACGTCGAAAAGCACCATGGGAATAGGCACGTGGTCACAATCCATGGTCACTTGGAAAAGAGAGGAGCTATGTAAAGAAGGCTGAAGAGCCGAGATCAGTTACAGAGAGGATCATCACGGTCTCCAAGCGCCATCAGATCCTATCTCCATACTGTTTCTCGCCTGGAGTAAATGACGACAAGAGCGGGTGGTTGAAGCCTCCTTTCATTCATTAAGTGAGGGGATGGAGGGTCTGAAAAACCGTCTACCCGAGGAAGTCCTGTGTATCGGTTTTCTCAAAGACGCCATGCCGAAGTATTCAACTTGACAGAGAGGTCTGCACACGCTATTTGAACACTTAATAGCTCAGCTACCCTCCTTACAGGAGCCATGCGTAGTTAAGGTGGCATTTAAAGAAAGATATCAGTACGAGTTTGATAGAAGGGACACCCAGACTTGGGTGACTGAGGCACACCTCTGTGAGGAGAATTTTCTTGAGTATATAAACTCAGTCTTTGTATTTTGTAAGTATCGATGGTAGAGCAAAGCTCCCGACTGTAAAGTCTGAATGATCATTCTGGTTCTATGGTTGTGCATCTGTGTTTGAGATTTCTTGTTTATGACAAACAATTTCGTTGCTCTGTCTATGTTTTTTTCTTATACCAGAGAGTTCATGGTCGACTGATTCGCATGAATTGTTGCAGTTATGTTATGGTAAAGGATTTATTGTTGCATTATTGTATTCCCTGGTTTCCTGCATTTGGATGTAAGAGGATCTTGCCTTTAGATGTTTTCTCTCACAGTCTGTTAGAAACCTGATGTTTATAACAGACCCCTGCACTCTTCTCATACAAGTCTTCCCCCTACTCACCGTTATTACAACTTGTTGTTTGAAGTTTATCTAAGACCTCACTCGCCCATGCACGCCTGGCCTAGTTTCCAAGTTGAGACAATATTGTTCTGAGTTTACTTCCATTTGATCATCCCTTTATAAAAAAATCGTGACATTAAACTGATGGGTGTCGGGCTCTGCTCCTGCTGCAATCCAGGAGTGACTTTCGACGCTAACATTTCTGGCACCGTTGCCAGGGATGAAGTTGAATATTTTCCCCGGGATTGAATGACAACGATTAACTGATTCTGAAGGTGCATCGGATATCAGAATTATCAAGATTGTTGTTGTGCACCTAGCGACTCCATTGTAACGACTCCGCTAGGGAGAACCTGATCTATTAATTGTGGCTTTAAGAGGTAGGCATACGTGGTCTCATCCACAGTTGCCTCTAGCTACGCCTGAAACAGATCCAGAAGCGGTGCTCAGAAAGGGAAAGAGCTCTGCAGAAGAAGTTTTCATCGCCGGAATAGGAAATCTGCCATCTCCCTCTATGAGAACTCCTTTTTCTCCTCCTCGGTTTCTTAATAGACCTCCTTCAGAAGTTTCCCGTTTCTTGAATTTTGGGAGTGTTCCTGCTGAGTTTTCCCCTCTTGGTCTAGGATTGGAGGGAGAGATTCTTGTCGCTCCCTTCTCCTCTGAAGTTGTTCCTTGGCGTAGACTCGGGACTAAAGAAGATTTTCCCACTCCTGCACAAAGAGGAGAACCTGCTAACTTGAGCTCATTAGCCTTCTCCTTGAATCCTCTCTTGTTTCCTACTCCACTTCGGGACTCATCCCCAGTAGCCCCATCGCGAACTCCTTCTCCTCCCAGATCTCCTCCACCTAATATTCCTATGGCTGGTGTTAATCCCCCTTTGATGAGAGTCTTTTTCCAGAGCCTGGATGGTGAAGTGAGGAAATGGTTCAGGGGACTAGCCCCCGGATCTATTGCTGGAATTGAAGCCCTGGATAGTGTTTTCCTAAGGCAGTGGGGAGATAGGAAGGATTTCATGTACTACATGACAGAGTTCGGGTATTTGAAGAAAATGGAAGGAGAATCTATCTCTGACTTCTCCAAAAGATTTAATAAGATGTATAACAAAATCCCTGCTAAGATAAAGCCTTCAGAAGCCTCAGCTAAGATTTCGTATGCTAGTGCGTTTGGCCCCGACTTCTGCCTTTTGTTGAGAGAAAGAAGAGCTACCACTTTGGCTCAAATGAAAGATGCAGCTATAGAGGTGGAATCCAATGTGTTAGCAGCTGACAGACTGAGGAACAAGGCCGACACAGACAGGAGAAAAGGAAGGTCGGAGGCCTCGACTTCTGACCCATCGGTACCCCACCCTCAAGTGGATGAGATGACCAGGATGGTGAAATCTCTGTCTGTGGAGATGGAGAGAATGAGGGTGGAAGGGAGACAAGCATACAAGAGCCCTCTGAACGCCGAAAACAAGGGAGGTTTTAGGAGGCCAAACAATTTTACTCCCACGAATGTGCAAAGAGAGAAGGGAAGAGACAGAAAAGACCAGAAAATTCAGGCCCCTTTTCAAAACAATTTTGTGGCCGAGGGGGAAGAAGGAGAAACAGATGAGCCGGATCCTGAAATCCATTGCTTCGGGGACAATCCTCCCTTTCCTCATCTCGCTCAATCAGAATATGAGGAATCTCTCATGGACAGCCAGCTAAATGAACTAAGCAAGGGAGACAAGGCTAGTGGCAGCCCGGGCAGATATGATCTGAGGTCAAGAAAAAACACTAAAGCGCCTGACGTTCCTGAGAATTCCACCAGGACAGAGAAACTTGCCAATGAAGTAGCAGACAGTCACAGAGGTAAGAGGACCCAACTCCTCTCTCCCATTATCCAGAGTCATGCTCCCGAAATAAGAGAAATCCGAAATCTCTCATCTTCTTTTAATTTCGAGCATGAAATTCAAAAAATCAGAATCCCTGTGCCCCTGACTGAATTGATTAAACATGAAGGGTTCAAAAAATTCTTCTCTGAGCTCTTACAGTCTGAGGTCTCAAGCCTTCCCACAGACTCCATCAATTTGCAAGATGAAAAGCCTGCAGTTATCCTAGGTCCTATGGTAGAAGACAAGAATGACTCATCCCCTCCCTTCTACACTTCCTTGAACATACATGACAAGGTATTACACAATTGCTTGATGGATTTGGGGGCTTCTCAAAACCTCATGCCCAAAACTGTCATGGAAGAGTTAGGACTAGAAGTCACTCGAGCCTATCATGACCTCTATTCCTTTGACTCCAGAAAAGTTTAGTGTCTAGGAGTTATCAAATACCTGGTTGTGACCTTGTTTCAGCTGCCCATGAAAAGTGTGGTCATGGACATTGTAGTGGCCGATGTTCCCCCCAAGTTCGGTATGTTGTTATCAAGATCTTGGATAAAGAGACTGGGGGGAACCTTGCAGATGGAACTCACATACGCTACTATCCCAGTGTTTGGAGGAGAGCATAGAAGGCTATACAGAGAATCCCAGCTGGCATATATAATCAGTGATGAGGCAAACCCTACCAATCATCCCATATTTGCCTTGGACACTGATTTAGGCTCTAGTTTACTACAACTCACCCATGCCCCTGAGCCTCCTCTCAAACTCAGAAAGCAGCCCACTCCTCCCCATGAACTTCTTCCTGCCATCACCCCCGTTTGGAAAATGTTTTTTGATGGAGCCTGTTCTCGGGAAGGCACTGGTGCAGGGGTGTTTTTTGTGTCACCTACCCAGGAAACCGTATCTCTGTCATACAAATTAGAATTTGAAACCACAAACAATGTGGCAGAGTATGAATCCCTTGTTCTAGGATTAAGAGCTGCAAGGGAAATGGGAATTCAGGAGATAGCAGTGTTCGGAGATGCAGAGTTGGTGGTCCAACAGGTCAGAAGCGCTTATCAGGCCAAGAACCCTTTGCTCAGAAATTACAGGAATGAAGCATGGGACCTAATTGACAATTTCTTATCAGCTTTCAATATCTCTTTTATTCCAAGAGAGGATAATGCTGTGGCCGATTCTTTAGCCATCTCAGCTAGCTTGCTCAAAGTTTCTCCACCATCCGCAGTCAACTCTGAGGTTGGAACAATATGTAGGCCCTCTGTACCAGATAATGTCAAGCATTGGAAGGTGTTCGAAGATGATCAAGAAATTGAAAGATTTCTCTGTTCCGTTGATGAATTTTCTGCGTTGCACATCGATCAGGATCCTGACACAGAAGGTGACCCTCACCCTGAGGTGTTTTTAAATAAAATTTCTAACCACCAGATTATTCAGCTACCTAGCAATCACATTCCGAGGGGACTAGTCCCGTTGGAAAGATTGTTCAATGGGAATGATGTGGCAGTAAAGGGTAGAGTGGCGGATGAAGATGATGATACAGCTGAGTGCAACATCGGCACACCGAAGGAGCCCAAGTTTGTCAAATTGTCAAGCAGTCTGACCACAGAGCAGAGGGCCGAATATACTGAGTTTCTGAAGGAATTTGCTGATGTGTTTGCATGGACATACGAATATCTCAAGACGTATGACACATCTGTCATTGAGCATAAGATCCCATTGAAGGAAGAGGCTAGGCCATTCAGGCAGAAGCTAAGGCAGATAAATCCCATGTTGCTTCCCGTTATGGAGAAAGAAGTGAAGAAGTTGTTAGAAGCCCAGATCATTGTCCCCTTGAGATATTCTGAATGGGTAGTCAATTTGGTTCCCGTAAGGAAGAAAAGCGGAGAAATCAGGCTTTGTGTCGACTTCAGGAACCTGAACAGGAGCTCAAAGAAAGACAATTATCCCCTGCCCAACATGGAGCACATACTGCAAAGGGTAACCGGTGCATCTAAGATTTCCATGATCGATGGTTTTTCTGGCTATAATCAGATATCAGTCATTCCTGAGGACAGGGAGAAGATGGCCTTCACCACTCCTTGGGGCACATTCATGTATGCCAAGATTCCATTTGGACTAATGAATGCAGGAGCAACATTTTAGCGAGCCATGGATATAGCCTTCATCAGGGAGAAGGATCGGTTCGTGGTGATCTATCTCGATGACATCACAGTCTTCTCCAGCTCAAACAAGGAGCACCGCCGCCACTTGAAGAAATTTTTCATGAAATGTCGGAGGTTCGGTCTGTCCCTAAACCCCAAGAAATCTTTGTTCGCTATGCAGGAAGGGAAGATGTTAGGCCATATAGTATCAACAAAGGGAGTGAGAATTGATCCCAGCAGAGTGGAAGCAATTCAAACCTTATCACTTCCCAGGTCTAAAAAAGAGGTTCAGGCCTTTTTGGGGAAAATCAATTTTCTAAGGAGGTTTGTCTCAAATTTTGCCGAGCTAGTGAAACACATCATGGCCATGCTCAGGAAGGGAAATGAGGTGAAATGGACCACTGAGCCCAGGGCATATTTTGACCAAATAAAAAGGGCACTGACTGAGACACCTGTTCTGATCACTCCTGACTATTCCAAAGAATTCCTAATTTTCTCCTTTGCCTCTTTTTATACAGTAGCAACGGTCTTGTTACAGAAAAATGAGAAGGGGCATGAGCAACCCATCGCTTTCTTCAGCAAGGCATTAAGAAATGCGGAGACCAAGTATGAAATCATGGAGAAGTAGGCTTATGCCTTAGTGAAAGCCCTCAAATCTTTTAGTATCTACGTCTTGCATTCGAAGGTGACAGCATACGTTCCTTCAGCTTCTGTAAAGGACATTCTTGTACAGCCAGACATAGATGGGAGAAGAGGCAAATGGATAGCAAAATTCTATAATTTGACTTGGAAATAAATCCCACCAAGCTGGTTAAGGGGCAAGGCCTAGCCAAGCTACTGGCTGAATCCAATTGTGAATCCTTGGGAGTCAATTTCCTCAACACTCGCTCAGGAACTCAGCAAACTGAGCTACCCAGCCAATGCCCTCAAGATGGCTTATCACTGGCAAATTGTGCCTGGTATTGTGACATTCTTTACTTTCTGCAGGAATTGAAGCCTCCAAATGGAATGGGTAAAAGTAGGGCAAGAGCTTTGAATCTCAAGGCGGTCAGGTATTGTCTCATCGAGCAAGTTTTGTACTGGAGAGATCCTTTGGGGATGCTGCTGAGATGTTTGAACCCACCAGAAGCCTAGAAAGTTATGTTTGATTTCCATGAAGGCCTCTGTGGGGGGCATCATTTCTAGAAAACCACAGCTCATAAGATCCTTAGGGATGGATATTACTGGCCTACTTTATTCGCTGATGTCTGCAGAGGAATCAGAGCTTGCATCAAGTGTCAAAAGTTCTCAAGAAAGCAACAGCTCAAATCACTGCCATTGAAGCCTATAGTGTCTCCAACACCTTTTCAGCAGTGGGGGCTGGAATTCATTGGAGAAATTCATCCTCCCTCAAGCGGTCAACACAGATGGATCCTGACAGCAACAGATTATTTCACCAAGTGGATAGAAGTTGTCCCCACCAGAAGTGCATCTCACAAAGTAATTATCATCTTCCTGGAAGATATCATGGGCAGATTTGGTTGGATAGAAGCTGTCCCCACCAAAAGTGCATCTCACAAAGTAATTATTAGCTTCCTGGAAGATATCATGGCCATATGTGGCTGTCCCAGCAGGATCGTCACCGATAATGCTGCTTCTTTCAAGTTTGAGCCTCTAATCAAGTTCTGTGAGCAGTTCCAAATCTCACTAATTCACTCCACTCCTTACTATCCCCAGGGCAATGGTTTAGTAGAGTCCTCCAACAAAAGACTAATAAGGATCATCAAAAAGTTGTTGGAAGACAAAAAAAGGGCCTGGGATTCAAAATTGAAGTTTTCTCTGTGGGTTGATCGGGTGACAACAAAGAAATCTCTGGGCACTTCGCCTTTTCAGCTAGTCTACGGAGCAGAGGCAGTTTTTCCTACTCAGATCGCCCTACCTGTGGTGAAATTCTTTCAAGACTATGAGGGAGAAACAGATCATATGATCAGAAGGATTCACCAGATAGTACAAGTGCAACAGGTCAGAGAGCAGGTGAGGACAGCAGCTCACAATCACCAGGAAAAGATCAAGCAGGCTTTCGACAAGAAGGTCAGGAAGAAAGAGTTCGAGATCCGGGATTTGGTACTCAAGTGGGACGCTCCCAGGTAGGATAAAGGTAAACACAGCAAGTTTGATGCCCTCTAGATTGGCCCCTTCAAGATCTCTGAGATTTTCTCCAACAACACGTATGAGTTGCAAGATATGGAAGGTGAAGAGATTTTCAGCAGCCCAGTGAATGGGCATTTTCTGAAGAAATGTTTTATTTAAGCCTCATAAGGCTCCTCTGTTTGTAAATATTGTCTTTTAGTTCTTTGTTTAGTTTCTTTTTGCATGTTTTCGGCCTAATAAGTGACTCCCTAGCCCAATACAAGGCACTAAAGCTGTAGAAGGAGTTCTTAGAGCATCACAAGGACGACTCTATCCCCCATGGAGCCTAATGTTAGCGATAATTCTTGTTGTGGGTACGAGAGCATTCGGGTGTGAAAGTTGCACGAAATGCTCAAGCGCAGCATGGGAGAATCCCTGTTTTTCCAAGTAGTAGGTCAAGTGAGCGGGAAAAGTGTCATCGACAGCATCCAAGGTCTATTTTGCGAAGCAGATCAACAATCAGTGGGTAATTTCACTCAGCCGAGTCACGCCAAGTATAGCGCAGAAGCTTTCAAAGAGGTGAACGGTCAGAAGTCTCCATCGAGAACTCGCGAAGTAATGAGGGTCGTTGATCGCGATCCGGTGATGCGTGGGTTCATTTCTTGAACTCGGGTTTTGTGAGTTCGGAGGGCAGACCATATCCTTTGGTTACACGAGATCGCGAGTCACGAGGATTGTGGAAAGGAAAAGAGCCATCGCCTCTCAAGATTTCGCGGAGGGAGAATGCCAAGGTGCGACACTCCAAATCGCGAGGTCGCGACTTGCGAGAGGCGCCATCACTTAAGCCTTAGCCAACGTTTACGTGTGGAGGGCACCGACAGTAAAAAGAGCTATACAGTATTGCCGAAAAGATCTCATCCATCCATCCAGAAGGACACGTGGTGCGCAATTAGGCTTTTCGCCTTTTCGCCCATCGCGACTTTGAAGAACGAGGACCAGCCTCCTCCCAGCCATGAGACGCGAAGCGTCGAAAGCATTCAGGACTCGGGCCCACAGTATCACCGAATTGTTTTCAACCGTACGTCCAGAGGGAACACCTGGCAGCAAGTAGAGCCATCTCGGTGCCTCGCCCATCGCGACTCCAACGTGCAAAGAACAGCTCCGTTATTTTCTGATGCGCGAGTTGCCGACAGAATCTCGGACCCGAGCCCACGGCATCACCGGGAGAAGTAAGAACCGTCAAATATAGAGGGACATGTGGCACTAGATTGAGCCGCCTCGGCATATCGCTCATCGCGATTTCCATCAGCAAGGATCAGCCCCTCCATATTCGCGAACGCTGAAAAGTGCCATGGGAATAGGCACGTGGTCACAATCCGTGGTCACTTGGAAAAGAGAGGAGCTAGATAAAGAAGGCCGAAGAGTTGATTTCAGTTACAGAGAGGATTGTCGCGGTCTCCAAGCGCCATTGGATCCGATCTCCATACTGTTTCTCGCCTGGAGTAAATGACGACAACAGCGAGTGGTTGAAGCCTCCTTTCATTCATTAAGTGAGGGGATGGAGGGTCTGGCAAACCGTCTGCCCGAGGAAGTCCTGTGTATCGGTTTTCTCAAAGATGCCATGTCGAAGTCTTCAGCTCGACGGAGAGGTCTGCACACACTATTCGAACACTTAATATCTCAGCTACCCTCCTTATAGGAGCCATGCGTAGTTAAGGTGGCATTTAAAGAAAGATATCAGTACGAGTTTGATAAAAGGGACACCCAGCCTTGGGTGACTAAGGCATGCCTCTGTGAGGAGAATTTTCCTGAGTATATAAACTCAGTCTTTGTATTTTGTAAGTATCGATGGTAGAGCAAATCTCCCAACTGTAAAGTCTGAATGATCATTCTGGTTCTATGGTTGTGCATCTATGTTTGAGATTTCTTGTTTTATGACAAACAGTTTCCCTGCTCCGTCTATGTTTTCGTCTTATACCAGAGAGTTCATGGTCGAATGATTCACATGAATTGTTGCAGTTATGTTATGGTAAAGGATTTATCGTTTCATTATTGTACTCCCTGGTTTCCTGCATTTGGATGTAAGAGGATCTTGCCTTTAGATGTTTTCTCTCATAGTCTGCTAGAAACCTGATGTTTATAACAGACCCCTGCACTCTTCTCATACAAGTCTTCCCCCTACTCACCATTATTACAACTCGTTGTTTGAAGTTTATCTAAGACCTCACTCGCCCATGCACGCCTGGCCTAGTTTCCGAGTTGAGACGATATTGTTCTGAGTTTACTTCCATTTGATCATCCCTTTATAAACAAATCGTGACATTAAACTGATGGGTGTCGGGCTCTGCTCCTGCTGCAATCTAGGAGTGACTTCTGACACTAACATCTTGGTTCTAAACTGTGTTGATACAGAATTTTGTAATGTTTTCACTTCTGGTGATCATTTATTAATAGAAATACTCCTTTCCTGTCCAATTGATATCTTGCAAATATATGTATTATGATCCATGGGCGTGTTTGTTTTGTATATTAATTGATTATGCTATCTAATCTTCTAACCTGTGATATTATCACTATATGCTTGCTTTGCTTGTTTGTTGAGAACTTGTTGCAGGTATAAAGCTTTGGGTCTAAGTGCTCAATAGTGGACATCATCAAATGTTTGGATGAGGTAGATCTATTTCTTACCTCCTTTGCACATTAGTTTATATAGCATATGCTGGAATTGAGTCGATTTCTACAATCACTCTTGTCTGTTGTGGTTCACCCTAGCCATAGAAAGATTTTCCTCGTAACAATGGATTATGCTAATTTATATGCTAATATTATATAATATCACCATATGCTTATGTATCTTGGTTATTGAGGACAAGTTGCAGGTATAAAGCTTTGAATTGTGTGCTCAACGGTGGTCTTCATCAAATGTTCGGACGAGGTAGGCTCTTGATCTTGTCATGTTAGCATTTATTTTATATAGCATATTTGGGATTAAATTTGATTTATGTGTGTCATTTCATCTATTTTTGTTTACCCCATGCGATCGAGTGATTTTCCTCGTAATATCAGGTTGAAAAGGAAGGCATCCAAATAGTTGAACAAGAAATAAGAAAGGTATGGATGATGTGCCGGGGCTTTGGCCAAGCCTTCCAATTCACCATGGTGGAATACATGACTTAGATAAATGGCATCATGAAGTCAATACAATGGTGCATTGAATAGATATGCATGAAGAGTTTCACTCATGCATAGTGTGTAAGTGGTAGACTTACACTTATGAATGATAAAAATTGTTATGCTTGAATGCATTTGTGGATTGCATTTTTGTGAATGCATGTATATATGGTATTAATGGGAAATGATTATGCTAACAACTGAAATGATGTAATTAGTACTAAATCGTGAGGTTGAGAACATTTTAGGAGTTGTTAGATAATGCAACAAGGGAGTTGCAAGATAAAGTAGTCACAAGAAATCTCTGTTAGAGGAACAGAGTAAAACCTTGGATGCAAATAATATATACATAGAGAATGATAATTTCATTCTAGTTAATAAATAGATTGTTAGTTGTTATTGAATTGTTAAATATAAAAATTTATAAGATCACTTTGTAAACTTTGAAATTGTTACAATACAAGTATATGGTATATTATGCAAGAAGCACTAATAATATATTGGTTGAATATAAGATGGCAGCATTGCAAGAAAAGTAGTCTCTAGTATGGTGCTACAGAAGGCCATAATAAATAATGATGCATGTTTTTGCAACAACCAAGAAAATTATGAGATAGATTTTCATATTTTGGGAACAAGTTGAATTTCCTTATGAAACAAATTTGAATTTCTAAATAATTTTTTTATAATATTGTCTCATAATTACTATATGTGTATGATACAAACGAGATAATATTTATTGAAGCTAACATGTTAAGGAATAACAACTACTGATGGAGACACTGGAGCTCTATACATGATGTAGAACCTTGGTGGGTCATGGTAATGAGCCGTCACTCTCCTTGTGTGTGAAAGGCTTGGCAAGATGGATCACTGAAGGACTCTACAACATTGAAAATATGTCTGAGCCTAGAAAGGTGAGTGCAACAAGGAAGGGGCATCTCCAAAATGCTACAGTGGACTGAATTTCCACCTGAGACAACTTTGTGGGATAGAGAAAAGGAATTTTAGCTGAAGTATGAAGACATTAATATGATGTTTGACAAGAAGAGAACCAGAAGGATAACAAGCTTCCATAACAAAGGCATGAAGCTTTTTGAATAATTTTGAATGTACATGTCTATAATGCACTGAGGAAAGTGCATAAATAAGGGGGAGGGGAATGTGATACCCCAAGTTAATCCCCAATGTAATTGTAAATATGTTTTATAGGCTAGTGATCCATGATATTATAGGCCAGAGTGTCTGTGTGATTATTAGGCTGGGGAGCCTGGACTACTAAAAGGCCATCATGCCTATATTATAATTTGTAAAGCATACTCATACTATTAATAGAATACATCACTATTGTAGACCGACCCAACAAAAGAGATGGGGGGATAAAATCCACTAGAAAGAGGAAAGGGGGATAAGAGTCTATGAAAATGATAAGATAAAGGGGCCTAAGACCAATGGAATATTATATTAATATTCCTTAAAGATAAATTTATGGATATGAATATATCCTAACTTTATAAGCTAGGGACAAGGGGGGTTCCTTGAGTGCCATGTGTCATAAAGGGCACATGCATATATATTTGGGGGATTTAGTACATTTCCCCATCATTCATTCATGATTATTCCATCCTTCATCATTTGTACCAGGGGAAAGGGGACTCGAAAACCATACCTGTATGTGGGAGTTGTTTCTAGCCAATGACTTGAAGAAGCAGGTCATCAGTCCCATGGTCAAAGAAGCAGGTTTTCATGCCCGTGGTTGAAGAAGTGGGTTGTTAGGTCCATGGTCGAAGAAGCAATTTGTTAGGCCCATGAGCATTCTCTCCAGGTGAGAGAACTACTGGTAATTAATTCCCAAGGTGCCAAGTTGTAGCCATAGGGATCTGAGACTCCCTGTCTGACCTGTTGTTGAAGCCTCTGAAGTGAAGTGGGGAAATCAAAGGATTGTTAAGTATAGAAGGGGCACACTTCCTAGGGTGGGACAAGCATGTGGGGAATGAGGGACTTTAGGCTAGTTTCTAGAGTTGGCACCTGAGTCTGAGAATTGTTGTTGTTAAAAAGACCTTATCCTGGTTAGGAATCCTTTACCCAGGTAGAGTTTAGCTCCAACTCGGGGGTGACCCACTGTTGATATTATGAACAATGTGGTCTATGGTTGGGAGGAACGTGGAAGGTCTACATGTAGTTGGTGTTTAATTCACAAAAGATAAGTGTCTCTGTGTGTTTGTGTAAATGTTGTGTTATGAATTATGATGTTCCGTTATGGAATTTTTGTTATTTATTTCTAAGAATTATTGTTGTTGTATGATGTTATTATTCTGCTTAACTTTTTTCATGTGAAGAACATATCAGTAAATTTAATGGTATCATAATTCAAAATTTTGGTGTGGCATTTCCCATCAGGGAGCTGGGGATGTTACATCACACGAATGACTTGTCCATACCTCTTATGGAATCTTATATTTTATTGTAGTTGATGGTGACCGATTTATCAGAGAGCATGCTGTAAGGACTGTTTTTTCCCACAATTCCTGCTACAAGTTGACATTACTGAGCATGCTCCTTTCTCTCTCTAGAAGAGTCGTATTCATGTGTTCAACAACACCATTTTGATGAGGAGTATAAACGGTGCTCTTATTTCTTTTGATCCCAACTTCCTTGCAGTAGTTTTCAAATTCCACGGATGTGAATTGACCTCCATTATCTATTCTTAAAAACTTGATTAACCTGGCAATGTTATTTTCAACCAAATCTCTGAATTGCTTAAAAGTATTAAATACATCATCTTTTCTTTTAAGTAAATAGATCCACACCTTTCTAGAGTAATCGTCTATAAATGTCACAAAATATGAAAATCCTCCAAAATAAACTATAGGGGATAGTCCCCAAACATATGAATGAATTTAATCAAGGATACCTTTGCTTATATGTCTTCCTGTGTTAAAAAATGATCTACATTGTTTTCCAAAAACATAATACTTGCAGAAATTCAAATTTAAAAACTTTACACTTGGAAGTGACTTACAATCAACCAATACCTTAAGCCATTTTTCACTCATATGACCCAAACATTGATTCCATAAACAAGTAGAGTTACTTACACCTTCATATGCTACCACCGCTTGATTTATGTCAGACCTTTCTGTTAGCACTCTGTAATTTGCCCAAGGTTGTATGGCAGTCACAAAGGCAACATCAAAACCACTTCGAGTCTTGGATCTATCCCTCCAAGACTCAGAGAGGGATCTCTCTGTCTGATATAGATTTGTTTAAATAGATATTAGGCTAGTTATGCAAGTGTGGGGTTGGGGATTTTAAATGGTTGTTTTGGAACAACAAGGAGGGCCATTGGGCAAATGGGGTCTGTGCTTGAAACAATGTGATTCACTCTCAGATCTGGAAAAGGTTCTTTCACAGGGCAAGGTAGCGGAAATATTGGATCGAATTAAGTTTTGATGGTGTCGGTTTGAGGAAGAAATAGGGGAGGAAAAATCCAGGCAAAGGAGCAGCTAAGAATTCCTGAACTAAGCTTTAGCAGAAAACATAAAGATTATCAAATAATCAGATGCAGAGTATATGCTGATAAATTCTACTCTATTACTATCATTTGATAATGAGAATTGAAAAAAAAGTGGAAAGAGAAAAGGAAAATACTTTAACAGAGGAAAAACGCCACCAATACATCCACACAGGAATCCTATAAAAGAAAGCATGCCCACTGATTGATCATTTAATAATTACAGAGAAAGTTCTCTGGCCAAACACAGCCCACAGTCCAACAAGGAACCTCACAGGTCGAACCCTTTTACATTAAAATCCTTTGAATAAATAGGATAGATCATCCCAATAAGTTTCAGAAGTCAGTTTAACCGCCTCGGCCAAAAATATCCACCACTCCCACAAAATTTGGAGCTTTCTGCCATGAAAGATGGACCGGTTTTCTGCGAAAAAGGGGTCCAAACAGACGGGTTTTTCTCTTTAATGATGAAACCTAGGCGAAAAATGAAGGATATTATTGTAGATGGGCATGTGCTGGACAAAAACCTCCTTCGTTTTCGCCAAATTCGTCCCCAGCTGTCCGTAACAGCTCCTGCAAGATTGGGACTGTAACGGAAAATTGAGAATCTGGAAAAATGGGCCTCGAAGATGTCTTTGATTCTCCCTGCTCGTAGATCCGATGAAAAAAATGAGAGAGTTTTTTGTTCTTCAGCCCGTTCTGAGAAAAAACCTCTCTCAGATATTTAAAATCCATCTTCGTTTTCCCAAAATCGGCTTCGGACGAACACATGCTGAAATAGGCAAAAATAGCAAAAACATGACAAAAGCGATTTTTTCATGAAAAGTGGTATTCCGGACCCCCCCTGAAGTGGTAAGAAGTTTTTTTTTGGGGGGGGGGTCTGCTGGAATGGGATCGTGCCACGTGGAGGGGGAGTGGTTTTGAAAACTACTTCATTCCGGACCCCCCCTCTCGTTAAATTCTGGATGGTGAGGGGGGTCTGGAATTTTTGTTGTTCGTTGATTAAAAGGCATGGGATATGATGGAGGGGTGCTGGTGTAATAGGTGCACGGGATTATTTTGGGTGGAGTGTGATGTGAGAAGGGGGGTAGACTTAGTGGAGTGTGACGTGAGGTATGAGGGGTGGGGTAGACTTAGGTTAGTTTAGGTATGTTTTGTTTTTAATTTTTTGTTTTTTAATATATGATTTGTTTTTTGTTTTATTCGTTTGTTTTTAAATTTGTTTTATGTT